>JAUBWS010103731.1:0-10566 GCA_032270445.1 Darlingtonia californica | reverse complement strand
CCCCCCCCCCCCCCCCCCCCCCCCCCCCCCCCCCCCCCCCCCCCCCCCCCCCCCCCCCCCCCCCCCCCCGTTTATTCAGCACCTGAGAGTAAGGGTTTTCAAAAAATACTTTCAGGGCTTCAAATTTCAAATTTCACAAAATAAGAACCGCTTTATTATTGTTATTCAAAATACTATAACTATAGGACAAAGTTTGATAGAAAATTTGCAAAATCAAATCCAAAATTAATATTGTCACAAAACCACAATCCTTTTTAAGATAAGTAATCATCAGGAGGGCATAATTACAAGAATCTGATTGGTTTTTGGCCCATGCGATTAAATCCGTAATAATGCCCTCTTCTATAACAAAATATATTTTGTAGTCCAATGAATTACAAAAAAGTAATTTGCGCACCAGTTATAACTATCAACAGTATTCGGGTCAGTAAAATACATTTTAACTCTTTTTTCATTTTTTTCTTTCCGCGGGAATTTTTTGAATCAAAACAAAACAAAAAGAAAAAAGTTTTAACATTTCTTCATTATTGATTGAAACATTATGGAAAGATTTGGGAGTGCAAACCAAGAATTTAAACATTTAAAAAATGCCAGTTCAAGTAAAACACGATAAGATCCACAAACACATGGCCAACGGAGATATATAATTTGGTACATAAGAACACACATCAAAACACATTCATGAATAGTGATTATTAAAAGAAACACTTTAGGGAATTATTTCCATATGCGGAAATGAGATGATTAATTCCCGTAATAATTTATCTGAAAACAAATAAAATTTGATAAAAGGCTCATTTAAGATTTTATGACATAGGGCATACATATGGCATGTCTTCTTTCGAGAAAAGCAACAAAAATTATGCCCTCCTGATGATTAACAAGGAATCACATGGTTATTGTCGTTCAATTGACAAAAAAAATAACTTGTGGCAAGAAAAAAATAAAATCATACCTATGATACCTTTGATTTCCGTGCTTTTTCTTGCAACTCGTTATTTTTTTATTAATTGCCCTCCAAACCATGCGATTACTATTACCTATCATAAATCGTTCTAGGTAACTGATGTAAGCTGAAATAAATTCTCATGTTACAGAGCATTTTTATTTCAACATTTTTGTGACCTTTACTACACTAGCGTTTCAGTGAAAATTCAAGAGAATTAAAATGTCAAGAACAAATATAAGACATAAAATTGTGGAAAGTTTTTGGAAGGCAGTTAAGCGTGAAGCAGTCGCAGTCGTCATTGACATTCAGAAAAATTGCCGAGGTAAGCAGGAAAAGTCTAGGTTACCTCTGAAAAAGCCTCAGCAATTGCTGAGATCCGAGGTGAATTCCAATGACTGTGTAAAGCGGTAATTTACGTATTTTATTTATAAATTACTTTTGACAGAAAGAGAATACAGACAGAAATTGATTTCTTAGGAAGTTTTCTGTAGTTTTTTATTCCTTTTCTTCTGTTTCAGAACTTTCTTTATTCTTTTTGAGGAAGTTTCATTTAAAATGATAAGATACTTCTTTTTCATTACAACCTCTTTTGTATTAATAAAAGAAAATCTAAACCATAGTGCAAAGTCTTTCTTTTCTCTAATTGAGAAATGACATGAAATATTCATCAACATAAAACCATTCTGAGTTGCCTTATTTAAATAGAAAACACCTATATATGCATTTATTCTTACCAGACTAAATAAAACATTATTTTCATGACATGAATGAATATTAATTTGAATTATTATTTGTGATTTCAAAAGCAGAGAAACATTTGTGCTTTAGGAGATATTGCTCATGCATTTTATAGTTTGTGTTTTTTAAAAATTATGGAGTCCATTTTGTATGTTAGTTTTCTCTGATTTTCCTTTTTATTGCTACTGTTTTTCTGATAGTGACTGTATGAGGTTTTCAAGCTTTGACTTAAATTTTCATCTGCTATATCTTAAATACAATTAATAGTTCTTACTTTTTTGTTGATCAAAAGTGTACTTTTCTTACAGTTAATGTAGACTTCTAAAAAATGATTTTAAATGACAACAAAAACGTTTGGGCACCTGATGGACGCGAAGGATTCTGCATTGGCAAGATTGTCGACATCGGGTCAGACACTATTTCTGTTGCGCTACAAAATGGAAAGGTAATACTATTATATGTACAATCTATTTGGAAATTGCAAATCGCATATTCTCTTTTATATTAGTTCGGTCTTTTACAAGAAAGTAGATTTAAAAAAAAATTGTTTTGAATGATAAGAGGAAGTTTGAACTGTCTTTTTTTCATGACACGTTACATAACACTTTTCTATGAACAAACAATTTTCAAAAGGCAAGTCTATTTTCTAGACGTTCTAAGCACCTTAACCTAATCCCAAAGATTTCTTTAAAGCTTCATTTCAGATGGGCTGTGCTTGTTGTTGCATTTTTTTCGTTGCTTACAAACTTACAACATCCCTATTTCAACCCCAGCAACGTTATTTCTCATATCAAGGCCATTGATGGCAGGGTTCGAATTAACGCATCGTCATTCGGGAAAACGATACGTTATGTGATCTTCACGATGCCAACTTGATAAATTCTTGAAAATCACGATATCAAAAAAACTACTATTGTCTTTTGAAGTAATTATCATCTGAGAAACGCTGTTTCTGACGTTCTAGATCTGTAAGGAATCCATAGATTTTTTGTTCACGATACAATATTAAAAAGTTATTTCGAACCCCGGATGGAGATATGTTTTTGTTTTTTTCTAGACAATTTCAGCACCTTACAAAAGAGTATTTGCATCTGAAGATGACAACAATAAAGACTACAATGATAATTGTAAGAAAAATTCATGGATTCTGTTAAAAAAATCTACATTTGTTATAGCATCATGTTGCTCCCAGGGAATTATTTAGTAATATATGCTTCACTCTATACTTTATTGGTGAATATATATTTTATTGTCTTAACTATATGGGTATGGCGTTTTAGAATTTTAGCTTATAGCAGTTTCCCTTTAAAAGTTATTAAACAACCCCACCCTACTTGGATTAGTATAACAAGGTTTATATATTCCTGCAAAAACTTTTTATTCTTTTTCAGGCGCATTGATGTATCTCAATGAAGCCACATTATTAAACAACATCAAGATAAGATATAAAAATGATAAAATATATGTAAGTTCTAAAAAATCAAGGAAAATAAAATTTCCAGCTTAATAATAAAACTCTTAAAATTGTTATAGAAATTAGAAGAAAGTGTTCTCCAACATTATAAATCAGGGGTGCTTGTCTGAACCTTGTGCTTTTGTGGAATTATGCATTCCAATACAGTTCCATGTGGTTCAATATAATCCGCATTTGTGTCAACTGACATCACTTGGACAGTCATTTTGTCCACAAAAATGTATGAAAATCATATTTCAAGGCTTTTCTTGAAGAAGGACTTCCTTCCCTTTGGGGTATAGAGTAGCCTGCAGGAAAAAGGACTGAGAAATCTTATTCGACCTTTTGAAATGGTTACACCAACAAACCTGAAAAGGCTGGTCTTTGCTAAAATCACTGGATAAAATGAATATGCTAAGAAAAGAATAGTTCTATAGAGGACATTTGTTTTACTCTTTATAACATTATGAAATTTCTGACTTTTACTCCTATCTTGCACATTTGTTTCCTCAAAAATTGTCAAAAGAAGGTGAGAAATAGAGAATTTAGAGAGCTAAACAAAATACCCTCCTACCCAGCATGTGGTATCCATTGATACTGTTAATTTCTGTTGTTTGTGATTCAGACTTACGTTGCCAACATTCTTATTGCCATCAACCCTTACCGTGATCTACCAGAACTGTATTTAAAAGATGCTATCCAACGTTACAAAGGAAAATCACTTGGAATGCTACCACCTCACGTTTTTGCAATTGGTAAATTTACTTTTTAACTGCTTTAGTATCAACGAAATTGTATGTATTTGTTTATTAATGAATGTTTACATAAAACGAAAGCTTTAGTGATGCAAGTCATGATGTTGTTCATGCCTGTCCTGTGCAGGCATATATGAACTGAGTAATGGTCTAACTGACCTAAGAATGTAAGGGCGAGTTAAAGTGCAGCACTTCAAGTTGATTCGTTGTGCATTGAAGAATTTCTCCAATATAGTTCAATTAGGAATAACTGTTTTTCGTATGATTATGGTCAAGCTAGTCGTTTTTGCATGACATTTGTTACCCTGTTGGTGATATAGGGTCCAAAGAACCCTTCCTAATCAAGGCACATTTTTCATGAAGTATATATATGTTATCACAACTAATCACTACCGAATGTACCCAGTAATAAAAAGATGTCAAAGGCGCAGGAAGACATTTTCAATGTTAAGAATTAAATCAAGATATCGATTTTTCTAATAGCGATCACAAAATTGAAAATCGTACAAACTCATAGAAAGCCGTTTGCACTACGAAATAACACCAGTTTAGCAAACGACGTTTGAAAGATGCCATTTCGAATATTAAGAAGTAGTCTCCAGACATCGCTTTATTATAATAAGACGATCCCAAATCGAAGATGGCACAGGTCTAAAAATAGGTCACAATCATGTCAGACTAATTTAATATTTGGTTAACTTTTTTAAAAGAGAAAAGCTAAGTGAAACTCAGTGTGATCACTGGAGATCGCTTCCCCCTCATTCTAAACAACCGATTAACCCTTGTCGATAATTGCTAGGTGATAGGTCCGCTATTTCAAGTCATTTTCAGATTGTTAAAGCTTTTTTAAACGTTTTCACCTTCTAGCACATTATATAATCGTCACATGATAAGTGTCAAATCGGAACCAAAAATAAAATTTCAGTGAAACCAACTTTGAGGGCGACATCTAGGAAGGAGAAGCACGGTTTGACTTTCAACCTCAGACTTTATAGATTCAGACTTCTTTGCCAAATGCTTACGGCAATATGTTTGTTACAGAAAGACCTTATCGATTCGAAACGAACTATTTAGATAAGAGGAAAATTTACTTTGTTCGGTTCTAATTTTGATGTATTTTTTTTTTAATTTAGCTGATAAAGCATATCGGGATATGAAGGTTTTGAAGAAAAGTCAGTCCATCATTGTCAGTGGTATGTATAAAGTGGCATATGTAACCTATTAAATTGTATTCCATTCACTTATCTAAAAAATGGTTTAACGATTCATACCAATATGTTGTAGCCCATTTTTTTGTGCTTTTGTTACGTAGCTAAGCGAAAGTTGAAGGGGATTTTGACCAAAAAGTAACAGATATAAGTCTCTATATAGATAATAGATTTTCCATCTTAAAACCAACACCCGGGTGTACTCTCCAGCCATTTATTAGATCATTGGTTCTATTCCGTTGGAAGTTAAACAGGTAAAAATCACGTAGGTGAAGTTCATAGAAGCGGCAAATACAGGGTTTATGATATTCGGAAGAATTCAAGTTTAGTAAAATTGGGAAATTTGAGAAAGTGAGTCACATGTTAGTTGATTAATCTACACAGCCATCTTTTTTAATCAATAGGTGAGAGTGGGGCAGGGAAAACAGAATCTACGAAATATATTTTGAGGTAAGTACCGATTGATTATT
Organism: Darlingtonia californica; assembly: GCA_032270445.1. Lineage (NCBI taxonomy): Eukaryota > Viridiplantae > Streptophyta > Magnoliopsida > Ericales > Sarraceniaceae > Darlingtonia > Darlingtonia californica. Next base: position 4,993 of record JAUBWS010103731.1, on the reverse strand, counting down.
TTTGTTCTGGTAGCTAATAGACTGATTTATTGAAAAGTTTGAAGTCTTTCACATCATCTAAAAACCAATCAGTCAACCCCAAATGGCTGTGACAAGTACAGGGCGTCTCAAAAAATGTCATTAGACAATTTCTAGTTTTCCTTTGATTTTAATTTGCGGTTCCTTTGATTGATTCTACTGACATTTTCTACAAAAAGCTACATCTTTTTGAGACACCCTGTATTTGCAGCACTCGATAGAGTGTGTCGTTAAACCTTGCAATGACTCTTAAAATTATTATTAATTGTACCACTTAAGCTTTAGTACGTTTCGCAGGCAAATTAACTAGGGCGGAAACAGCAGTCCAACAACACTACGATAACACAATATCACGATTCTCAGTTTATTTGTCATTCAAGTATTATTAATTTTGTTTTACGAATTTCAGATTCTTGACTGAGGCTTATGGACATGGTGGTATTGGGAATATCGAGAAAAGAATCGTGGAAGGTATGAGTGATTTCATCCCTTCATAATATTTTGGTGATGAATGATTTCCTCTTTTATAAGTAGAAGTCAAAGTAATGTCCTTTCTCATCTTCACACAGTTCAATCTAGTAATTAAGCTAAGTACATTGGTCCATTACGTCGTCATGTCATCTCGTGCGTCTCGCCTTTTCCTTAGCCACAAAAGGTTTGTCCAGAACCGTGAGCAATTTATTTCTATTGTCATTAAAAGACATTTCTGATAGTATTTTAAGTTTGAGTCACCTTATTTTGAAGTTTTTCTTGGCAGATCGTGGCTTCGTGATTCGATTAGCACCTTTCGTTTCTACTTACCATTTTTCTGTTACCTTCGTTCCTTGCCCTAGAAGAATCACTTCTCTATTGGAGCTTCGTAACTAGCAAACTAACATGTTGAATTTGTAGAATTTATGTTCGACAGTCATTTTTCTGGTAACATTACTCTGATGATGCTTTCGAAGTAAGGCGAAATATTAGTTTCCTAACATCAAAAATTGTGTTTTGTCAATTGATTCTGTATATAAGATCTTGACAAAAATGTTATTTGGATTATCGTTTGTTTTAAACTAACATGTTCTAGATATTGCTTACACAGTCTAAATTGTTGAATTCTCTCTATTATATATTCTAGCCAATCCATTGCTGGAGGCTTGTCAATTGTCAATTGATTCTGTATATAAGATCTTGACAAAAATGTTATTTGGATTATCGTTTGTTTTAAACTAACATGTTCTAGATATTGCTTACACAGTCTAAATTGTTGAATTCTCTCTATTATATATTCTAGCCAATCCATTGCTGGAGGCTTTCGGGAATGCCAAAACACTGAGGAATCTGAACAGCAGTCGTTTTGGAAAGTATGTGGAAGTCCACTTTGATCAAAAGGTATGGTACAAGCGAATTGATCCTTTTGTGAGGGAGCATATGTTTTGTTCCCTGTATGTTTTGTCAAAAGAAGTTTAAAACTACTTTCTCAAGTTTTTCAGCTTAAGCTTCGTATCATTCCTTTTTCAACTTTCTTCAACTGGGGTGTACAGAAGAATTAAAGATGCTATAGATGTATTAGCGCGCGGGACCTTGATTTTATGACAGTGCGTTTAATTTTGATTAGTTGTTAGTAGTTAATTATCATGTCATCTTATATTTCCAGCCGGAGCTCGTTGGTGCTTTCATCTCACATTACTTACTAGAGAAATCACGTATCGTTGTTCAAAGTCCAGGCGAACGTAATTATCACGTGTTCTACAGAATGTGTGCTGGTGCACCCGAAAATATGAAGTCTGCTCTCAGATTATCCGCTGCCAGTAATTTTAATGTGAGTCGATTGGTTGATTTGATTATCTATTACCCATTTTGCATCTTCAGTTCTTCCTGAACTGGATAGAGGGTCTTGCCTTTTGGGAAACTCCTCAGAGCACCATGCAGAATTTAGCATTTATCCCTTGCTCTTTAGAGTAGTTTTGGAAGAACGCGTTAACCAGGTAGACAACAAACTGCAGACCTGACTTTTCCCAGACGAAAGTATGAAAAATTGGTCGATCTTGTATAGTTTACTTAAATTTTTATCTTTCAATTATAAAAAAAGATTATTTCATTGTTTATAAAGTTGTTGAATAAAGTTAAACTGTAATAATATCGGTTAATCTGTTATCGGTTATCTGTAAATTATACGTTTTTCCCCGCTTTAGATTTAGATAAAGTTTTACCAACGCGCGAACCGGAAACGGATTTAGAGCTCAAATTCAGTTAACAAAAAATTATATCCCGGCCGCCGGGGTCAATAAATTTTTACCGACCCGCAGACCGAAAACAAACAATTTTCTAAAGATGGCCTAAAATGCAATGATTTTCATTGTTTTATTTCAGTATTTGAATAAAGGTACACTGAACGAGCCTGGTATTAATGATGCCAAAGACTTTAAGATGTTGGATGACGCTATGAGAGCTGTGGGACTTTCTGACATTGAGAAGAGTAACATTTACCGTGTAGCAGCTGCTGTTTTACACCTTGGAAATATCTCTTTCCAAGAATCAACTAAAGATAAGAAAGGTTAGCATTATACAATCTTTATAAGAACAACCAGTTTATAAGGAGTTGCACTTAACAGGAAAGTATGTGGAAGTCCACTTTGATCAAAAGGTATGGTAAAAGCCAATTGCTCCTTTTGTGAGGAGCATATGTTTTGTCAAAAGAAGTTTAAAACGATCAACTTCCTCAAGTTATTCAGCTTCAGCTTTGTATTATTTCTTTTTCAACTTTCTTTAAATGAATGAAGAAGAATGCTCTAGATTTATTAGCGCGTGGAACCTTGATTTTATGACAGTACGTTTGATTCCGAATAGTTGTTTGCCTTCTTTGTCCGAACATGACGTTAAAATGATCTTAAAATCTTTTATACAATCTTTATAAGAACAACCAGTTTATAAGGACTTGCACTTAACATCTGCAATATATCTTATAGTACTCCTATTCAGCCTATTGATACATTTAAAACGGACTAGCGTCATTTCATAAACTCAGTAACCCGATTAGAGATGTTACTCCACTGCACCCCAGGGAGAAGTTCGATTTCAAATGGTGCTAGTGCTACTTGTCCAATCAAATTATCGGCACATGTTGTTAAGAATGTAAAAATCTATTTGTATGAAACAAAGCAATCGGCAAGCCCCTTAGCTGCTTCAGTTTGTTTTTGTTTTTTTCAATCAGTTTTATATTCCTTTTCTTTACTTCAACCACGAAATAGGAGGAAGTGAACTGAAACCAGAATCTGCAGGACCAGCGGCAATTGCTGCAAAACTGTTGGGTTTACAAGACCATGAATTGGCAATGTCATTGACCACTAGAATCATGATGACAACAAAAAGCGGTGGTATGGGAACAATGTATAAGTATGTGTTCTCGAACATTTTCCCGAAACAAGTTTCTTATATTATGCTGATCCCAGTGGCCAAAATTAGTATAAACCCTATGTGGAGTACGTGTCGTTTGAAAAGAAAACACTCCTCCACATGGGTTCCCGTACGACTTTCCAAAATTTGCATATAGCATCACACATGACCTAATGAAAAAAGAAAGAGAGAAAGTTAAGAAATGAGAAACTACCCAATGTTGAAAATGTATTTTAATAGGTAGACATCTATTTGATCACCTCCAAGCTATTAGATGGTCTCCTTCTGTTATTTGTAATATCTCAAATACAGTAAGTAAATACTACTACTACTGACTGGACGATTGTTAATCGGTCCTGCCCTTCTAGCAAATCTCCGTGAATAACAATACCTCCGATAGGTACCGTTCTACGTTAACCTAGCCTCCTGCATACTTGCTTTCCTCAGCTGAAGTTGACGCGATCGGGCAGATTAACGTCCGCAAACCAATCGAATAAAAGGAATGAAAATACATGTGATGTGATCGAATCGAAACTGTAAATCCATCGGTTAATTGTTATTGTTCTCGAAACAATCGCTGCTTTAAACTTCTCTCGTTTCATCTGTCTAGTGGACAATCCCTTGGAAAACTAATATCTGCAAGTTCGTCGGTGTGAATTTTGCTTGAGAGTGTTGTTTCTCTAGTTATGTTAATCTACCATAAAAGAAGGGGGTTTAATATGATGGTCTTTCAACACTAAAATATTTTGTTTATTTTGCCTTAAAGGATACCGTTAAGTCCCGCCCAAGCAGCAGCTGGCAGAGATGCTTTGGCGAAATCCATCTACTCCAACTTGTTTGATCACATTGTTGGTTGTGTTAACAAATGTTTTCCCTTCAAATCGTCTGCTTCTTACATTGGTGTATTAGATATTGCTGGTTTTGGTGAGTGAGATTTTGTTTCTTACTACCACAAGTAGAAGGATTTAGTTTATAAAAAAAAATTCTATTTTGTGGACTATTGTACAGGCATTCGATGCATTTTCTACTCACAAAATATTTTTCTTTAACATTATTTGAATGCTATTTAATCTTCTATGCATGCTCAAATGGAAAATTTAGTGGAATTTAATCTCAACCTATTTAGCGAAAAAGCTGAAGTACTCAAAGAAAAATTTCCGTGCTGTTTTCAAATAGTCAATCCATAGCATTGAAAATGAATATTTTTTTCCATCACAGTAAAATCATGAAAATCGTTTAATAGAATTTGAAAAATATCTTTTAAATATTGCGCCGAATGTAAATAGCCTGTAATAGAAATGTTGATAATATCATGCCGAGTTTCTGCATGCTAGGTTATTGATAGAGAAATCGTACCTAAAAAAATTCATACATATTTTGGATTTTTATTTTTTGTCTTGTGATAATTCGTTCTTTTGATATTTTCCTCAAAATACGAACCTAAACAACAGAATTTTTTAGTAAGCTTCTTATAGTAGAGCATGGTTTTAAAAATACAACAAATAAAACTGAAATGGACTGATTTTTTGTGTCTATAATAGAATTCTTCGAGGTGAACAGTTTTGAACAACTTTGCATCAACTACTGTAACGAGAAATTA
>JAUBWS010103687.1:0-10570 GCA_032270445.1 Darlingtonia californica | reverse complement strand
ATCATGCTCTTTTTGCTTCCCATGCAACTTTTGCCTGTCAAATCTGGGGTCAAGCATTACCCAAATCACATCGGATTTGTATGCTTAAATTTTTACATAATTTGGCATTCAGAATGAAATAGTCGACAGTATCGGCGATAAGATGCTTGTCGTGTTGAATGGGTCCGTTGGTATGGTGTCGTATGACGGTACGAGGTTTTACTGTGGAGTTTGTTGCGTCTCCTCCACTTTGATTTTCATGTCCAACAATGTGTGCACATGAAAATCAAAGTGCAAGCTGGGTGTAATGATGCAAACTTATCGGACTTTATTTCAAAAGTTTATAAAAAGGCACCAACAAGGAGCAGTAAACCATCTGTTTCATCACACAAAATTGGATTTTTTGTGACAGCAGAATCAAAATGCCAGTTTTCGTTGGCTCCACCAGCTTACATAAAAGAAGAAAATTCGTTCCTCATATGTGAAGACCAGGAGAACGAGTTTTGTTGTGGAAAAGTTTTTATTGTATCCAAGGAAGAAAAGGTGGTTTCGTAAACGAAAACTACAAGCTACAACTGTAAAGGTTACCGCAAGTTGTTTTTATACGGAATTCTTCAATTATTTATTTCCATATCATGCATTACCATGCATTACATTTACAAATTGTAGCTACGGTCATCTTCCAGTAATTTGTCTGCATTTGATTTTTTAAACTTCTGCTGGAGTTGTACAAATAATAAATGTTCAGTGCCTTGCTAGTTCAACATTTTCAAAATAATGACTCAAGTAAAAATTATTTTGTCTCGGTAAAGTGTATCTTCAAAATCTTGATTTTTAGTTTTGACGAAAGTATGTACCCTTTGTAGAAGATGTTGTGATTTGACGGAAATTTTCATTCCATCTTGAATATGGGGGAATACCTAATCCACCATTCTCTTCTGAGAGATTATATGCTCCATATTTTGTACGGTCAAAGGTATGAATATTTCTTTTTGAGAGAAGGATAAGAACTACGCATCTTTTATACTATATAATTCATTTCACATGTTTTCTTTCACTTGTAGTTGCACTCTTCATGGATGTTACCAAATACTTGTAGTCTCACAGGAGAATTCTGGTAATGATGCATTTTCCAAAATAATTTCATATGAAATATTCAAGAATAGCTGCTATTCTTTTTTGGACTTACTTGAATTTCCAGAGAAAGAGGAAGCGATATGCAAGGGGTGCAGTACAAGTCCTGACATTGTAGTTTGTGGCGCAACAAGCCTTGGTTTCCAGCGCAAATTTGCTGTCACTTTTCTCCGAGAATCTCCTTCGACCCAACCGTCAGAAAGTTTTCGTAAGTTAAAGCTTTCAATGAACACAATCAAAATATGTTTCTTATTCATTATTAATTTGAATGCAGCTTAAGCTAAAATGCCTGCACAGCCTTAGATTTTAACTGGCATTATCAGGCTAAACTCATTGAAAAATCAAAGAAGGTTATATTTTCATTTGTAGCCAAAAGAACATTTCTGAACTGTTCTCCTACGTGAGATAAAGCCCGCTGCGCGGGCAAAGGGAGATCCGCTCCAAAGTTTATGTACCAAAATTAGATACCCCTAAATTTATATATTGTTCTGCATTTGATGAATCAATTAAGATAATACTCAATTACCATTATTTATTATTCAGGGAGTTCAAGGACCGTTTAGCTATCCCCAAAGCTAAGTTGCGAACCAGCTTCAAAGACAGTTAACGGAAAACGCCAGCAATTCCTTTTTGGAAGAATTAAGAAAGATTGTTCCTTCTATATATAATGTTTAGAAATGGACAAAGCAAGTTTATCCTCAAAATATGCCAAATGAAATAATTGATTTTCTTAATTTTCTGGCTTCTGAGAGTCCTGTATTTGACTCCATCTGACGATGCAGTTTCTCTGTTAATGGAACTTTTAAACCTGGCATAACATCTCAGACCAAATTGATGAAAGATATACAATTGAAATTGCCAGTATTTTTTCCTCTGTTGAAAATGTTTCGCTAGAAACCTGTTTTCCAGAGGAGTGCAAAGGCCTGATAACAGATATGGGTGAGCTTTCCAATGTACCATTCCGTTCTGCGTGAACAATCGAAACAGAAATTACGGCTGAAGATGACTTATTTCCAAGTATTAACTCGCTTTTTTGTTGTTGTTTTTGTTTGTTTTTTTTATTTTTTTTTTGGTTTCTTAAGAATATACTCTTGTCACGTCGTCACTTTTATAAAAGAAATTGCTAGCTATTCTCACGTTTTTTTGGTAAAAATCAAGATGAAATGTACATACTTTGAGGGAGTTAAATTTTGTGGTTTACGTGTTTTTTGTTGTTGCTAAATCCGCGAAATTAACTCCCTGCGAAAATTTCCAAAAAATGTCTGATCCGTAAAACAGTATCCATTTTCATTAAACTATTTAGATAATGTAAGCACTAGATTGCAAGTTAAACCATATAAATTATTAGAATGAGTTTTATCTCAAATTAGAAAGTATGAATAAGTGAAGATAGTTTGCAAGTCTCGTCAAAGAGAAGAAGCTTACAATATGAAAAATTTGAAAGAGTATTATTATTATTATTAGATTTCGCGGAATTTTACGGACAAAGCCATCCATGAAATTTAGTCCCAATAAAGTACGTCTCTCAATTTTAGTTTCCCGAACTTGCCACTCATTAGAGGTCGAGGCTAGTATCACCAAGACACTATGTCTGTTGGTCGGAAAGATTGCCGGAAAATTATAGAGGGCATCCAAATTTGATGTCTGGAAATTTTACAATTTATTGTCCTCATGGTATGTTGAAACTACGGTATTTGTTAACTTATCTGAGATGCTAAAGAACATGAACGTGTATACGAAGAATCAGTGCTGTTAATACGCCGACTCGGATAACTTTATAACAGTATTTAACAAAAGAATCTTTTCCTTTTTTCAAAAAAGCCGCTATTCCGGTTGCGATAAAACTTAGACAATATTCCGTGAATAGTTTTGAAAACAATAGAAATGATCAAGTAAACAACATTATTTAAGAAATCAGGCTGACGCCAGCATTCTTAAAAGCAATGGAACACTCTGCCGTATACCCGTATGATTCCCTTAAGAGTTTGTTTTAGTATAACTTTTTACATAAACAAGAATTTGCTACGGATTCTAAGTAAAGGAAAAAGAAGAATCGCCAAATACACCGTTTACCATATTTAAAACAAGATTTCTATCTGGTGTGGCGCAATATCTGTTTTTCTATATATTCTAATATGAGTGAATGTTTTAATTTCATGGATGATATGTTATTATATTTTTAAGTTCCTCGTGTGATCTGCTGTCAACTTCAAACTTTTTGCCTCAACAGAGACCCACTATTTTTTAGAGACACCAAATTCTTGATAAAAAATCACACTGGTATTTTCTATTTATATTTATTCGTAAAGGTTAGAATGTAAGGGGGAGGGGGAGGGTGAGGGGAGCAACTAACTAGAGAAAATGATACTACTTCATGAGCTGCTATCAATAAGATAACCATTCAGAATGTACAACGATTAATGAAATTTACCACCAAAAGTTGCACTGGGATTCCCTATTCAACCAACCAGTACTGTAACAACTACTTTTTCGATAATCTTTGAAAAGATTAACAATACAGATATTGGCCGAAAGTTTTCAGGGTTTTTTGTGTCGCCTTTCTTGTGACCAGGAGTAATCTTTGCATTTTCCCAGATTTAAGGAAAAACACCTGTACGAAGTGAAAGGTTCGTGATGAATGAAAGAGGTTTGGCAATGACCTTCTTGCAATCTTTGATCATCTTTGGAGGTAGATCGTCAAAACCTGTCGATTTTTGTCTATTTAACTGCGATAGATGCTTTTCAACAAAGACATTCGAAACGTAAGAACATTTGAATGTTTTCTCAGTTCTTCTTTTCTGGGTGTTATAAGGTCGCGAGATGTAGTTAGAGAATGAGGTTACTTTTGACTTCAATTTTGTCACGGCAGTAGAAAAGTAGTCGGGGAAAATGTTTACAAATTCTTTGCATTTCGACTTTTCCATTTGACGTGTAGAACATTTTGATGTGTTTTGTTTTCAAGAAACAATTTTCACTAAAACAACTTTACTAACATTTGTCAGTGGCAATACAGCGGCAAAAAAGATTGGATATTCTAAAAAAAGATCTTGATTGGGTTATTGAATCCCTAAACTTGGTTAAATAGTGAATTTGAGAAAGAAAGACATAGCTAGCGTCTTTGAAAAAGCAAGTAAACCACATGCCCAAACAAAACACTGATATTAATATGAAGAAAAATGAACTAGAAAAATTCCTAAACGACCTTAGGAAGAATCTAGATACAAAAAAATGGTGATTGATCTGCTACAAAATGGTCGCAGGAACATGTTTGATATTTCTGATATAACTAGATTCAATAATGAGAACAGCGGTATGTGCGGCACAAACTTCACGGTCGGAAATCAGACCCTTACAGTGCATTTTTAGTAAATGTTTGTTCCCTTACAGTGTGAAAAATATTCATTTTTCTTCTGATTGTTGGTTTCAGATCCTTACAGTTCATTTGGTAAGGCCAGACCCTTGCAGTGCATTTTGTCAACTTGAAAATACATACCCTTAGGGCCCGCACACATCCGTATGCAAAAACATATGAGTGTTCCGCAGGGCAGTATGAGAACATTGACAACACAGTAATTGAAATGGCATAGAAAATGGATGTAAGATTGGATATTGAGGATATTCAAATAAGTCACAGAACCTCTGAGAAGAGAGACACGCCCATCATAGTGAAATTCCTGTCAAGGAGGGTGCGAAACTCATTTTTTTTTTAAATGAAGATTGCTAAAAAATGTTGCGTTTGATCGGTGTGAACATGAAATATTCGTCTCCCAAGGTGTCAATATTTTCAAATGTGCAAGAGATAAACTTAAGGGTACATAGTACAAATACATAGGTCACTACTTTCCTCAAACAAACTGATCGCTATGATAAACTCATGGTTCGCTCGATTGATGAAATTCTTGATCTAACCAAACACACGGACATAAAAATGATAATAAGAACATCAATAATGATGACTATGGTAATATTCTTGATGCTAGTATCTCACAACCTCAAACAAATTTTTCTTAAATGAGTGGTAAACGTTTAAATCGTCAACGTGTCATATTTGCCTAGTCAATGCGATTGCCTGCGTGATCTATGTAACAATTCGATGCATTCAAAATGCCTGAAAATGCCACAACGTCAGTTTAAATCTTTAGGTCAATCCAGCCTCCCATACTTTTGTCAGAATTTTCAGCTAACTCTCTACCTTTTACTACCATCACAAACTTCCTGCTTCCATCTCAATTCATAAATAACGCTGCTAATCTTAAAACATGTGCCAAATGCAATAAGCCTATAAATCATAACAATTTAATGTATTGCATATCCCATAAACATTTGACTCATGAATCGTGTACCAACCAAACCATACATCACAATAATACTAAAAAAACTTCTTCTCGTTCAGTATCTCTAGCCATGTTTATATAGAGTTGTCCTACAATAAGGAGATATAATCATTCTATGAACCAATTATCTCGATAACGCCGACAAAGATTATTGAAAATGACAAAAAAATGAGTGAAAAGGATAAGAAGGTCAGCGAAAGTGCAGAGAAGGAAGAAGAAGTGTTGTTTACCAAATTAAATGTCCACGTTGTAATTCGTGCTATGTCGGTTAAACGAGCCGACATTTGATTTCCGCATAAAAGAACACAGGCGGAACGGACCAGTGGCAATTCACATGCGAGCATGTAATCATGAAATGACAATAGATGATGTTAAAATTCTATGTTATGATATAAAGTCTGGTGTCTCAACTTGGAAGGTGGATACCTTTATGATTTTGAGGTATATCAAGGAAAAGGTTCAAAGAATGAATTTAGTGCTCAATTTGGTTTGGGACCAAGTGTTGTACTTGGACTCCTAAAATCACTACCATAGGACAACTTCAGTGTTTACATTGACAACTTCTTCAACTCTTTACCTTTGTTGAAGCACCTAAAGACAAAGGAGATTGGTTGTACTGGCACTGTAAAAGCCAATATGTGGCAGGATTGTCCTTTGCCTCCCAAAAATACATTTGCAAAAAAACCAAAAGGATCTTACGAGGGATATTTGGATGAATCTACTGGCATTGAACTGGTATTATGGAATGACAATGGCGCAGTAACTATGGGCTCAAACTTCGAAAGCATAGAGCCTGTAGTTGTTGCAAAGCGTTGGTCCAAAAATGCAAAGGAATATGTCAACGTTCCTAGGCAAGCCTTGATTGCATCATACAACAAATGCATGGGTGGAACAGACCAGATGGACCAGGCGATATCAGCTTACCATCCTTCAATAAGAAATAGAAAATGGTATTGGCCCTTATTCACATATTGTCTTAGTATTGGGCTTTACAACTCGTGGATCCTGTACCGTAAGCTTGAGAAAGATTGTCCTTTTCTTGATCATATACGCTCCTTAGTGACATCGTATCTAAGAGCCCATGCCCATGATAAGCGAGTGTTAACTTCAGCTGACACAGTGTTCTTCAATAGCCGTGTATCTAATCGTGTGGATAAATCAATTCGATATGATGGAATTAATCACTTTTTAGGAAGCGATCAAAAGAAATCTAGGTGTGCTTTGTGCGGGAAGACCACCATCAAAAAATGCACCAAGTGTAATGTCAAGCACCACGATTACTGCTTTTCAGCTTTCCATGGCTTAACCCAGTAACAATGTATATATATGATGAGACATTCAGACATTGATGATGAGACATTGTAATATTTAACTGTTTATTCTTTTGTTTTTACTTTTCTTCTGCCTGTGCTTACAAATACACATTTTGAAATATCTTTAAAACACGTGTATCAGTTCTATTTTATGCACCCTGTGTTGCCCTAAAGCAACATTTGCTAGTAGCATTACTGTTTGATTCTAACAATACTAGATCGTTCATTAGATTCCTATAATTAAATTAAACTGGGGATAGCCATTATATTTATTTCTTGGTTGCCTAGGGCTCTATCTTTTGATCTGTTGCTCTGAGGCAACAGCCCGGCGTTGCCTGAAGGCAACACGTAAATTCAAGGCCTTAATAATGAGCTATCCATGTTTATTATCTTTTACCATGCTTCTTCTTTCTTAATAGATGAAGAAGAACGTGGAAGCCCAGGTAAATTTATTAAAATTTATTATCAATTATTTTGCATCTGCCATAAATCAGAATGTTAAAATTCTTTTATAGAAATTCCTATCAAACTACGGCCAATGCAACAGGTAATCTTGATATTTTTCAGTGATTATTTCAATTCAGTGAAATACGTAAATTAAATAATTTTTTTTATCTAAAATGTTTCTAGCTATAGCGACAAACGATTATGCGTTTACTTTCAAGCCAGTAGACTTTCAAACACAAAAAACTGGACAAATGAAACCACTAAATTTCCAAAATTAAGTTGTCTTTTGTACAACATATGGTTAGAGACAAATTTTAGAGCATTTTTATCTTACCAGTGAAAAATCGCCGTAACAAAATATTTCAAAAATTGTATCCCTTCTAATTTACCAAGTTTAATAATCGGTGAGGTTAATGGCATAAATGTAACCGACACAAGTCCTTGTAAAAAGACAGAAAACACTTTTTAATTTTTCGTGAAGTCAATGTTAAAAACATGTAATTTTGATGTATGTACATAGTAGCTACATTCTCCTATGTCTTTTTACAGTAGTGAAGTGTTGAGACCTGGATGTAAAGGTACTATTTTAGGCATTTTTATTACAACATTGGGTACCAAATTTCCCAAATGACAAAATACATTTATGTCCCGGAATCACGTATAGATTATCACTTAAAAATGCTATCAAATATAATTTCAGTTTTTTTCTACTCAGTTTATGGATTGTTTTAGCCAAACATTGGCGAAAATGAGTACATTAAAGATAGATAGGGCGTGTAAATTACATGCTGGGATAAGTAATGGATGAAATATTACCATGTATGTCCTTTTCTGCTGTTCACCAAACAGAATATTATTGTGCAGATTTATTCCCACTCAAATGCAAAAAAGTTCAGCTGACTGCTAAGTTCTGAAATTTGACGTTTACAAAATACAAGTAGTAAATGTTTAATAAATTCATAAGGTAAAATGTTTCTTCTCCTGTTTTGAGAGCCTGTACGTGGCAGCTGTGATGGAACACCCCTTCTCGCCCAATAGGTAATTTATTTATACCCAAAAGCTACCGTGGCTGATTTAGACAATTTGTTTCTATTTCAAACATTCGAGAAAACGCTCGGTAAAACTCTCGTCCGAGTGTTTTAACATTAAACAATAAGCGGCCGTATGTTTTAAAACACGCGGCCGAATGTTTCGGGTATCATTTCATAGTGACGGTATAGATTACCTTAATAATTTGGTTAAAATACGCGGCCGGGAGTTTCACTAAGAGAAAATAGCGCTCTGATACACGTGAAGATCACTAACCAAAGAAATACTGAGTGATTAAAATGCGCGGCCGTGAGTTTTAAATGCGCGGCCAAGTGTTTCAAATACGCGGCCGAATGTTTCAAATACGCAGCCGAGAGTTTCACTAAGCGAATATAGCGCTCTGCTAAACGTGAGGATCACTAACCAAACAAATGGCGGTTATGAACATGGACATGTACAGTACGGTAAGGCATTGTTTTGATCGACTGAACATTCTGTTGCACATAGTTGATATTAATTAAGAAAGGTTGTTATCCCTATCTATACATCAGTAGGTAGCTACATTTTTTAAATTATTGTGTGAAGCTTATTCAGAGCATAGAACATAGAATCATGAGACAAAAAGTCAAAATGCCCACTTTTTTTCAATTTTGAGGTCACTTTGCTAGAGAAGAGGATAAAAGCACATCATGGCTGATTTGTAAGCAAAGGCAAAAGAATTTATTTTGCAAAAGATTCTAGTTATACTTAATTGGTACAATTTAGTTGGGTTAACTAGCTATATACAGACAAAGAGATCGAGGACGAGGAGGCTGCGTATCGCTAGGACTTTTCCGGTGCGTCCTGGTGTTTTTAAGAATTGGAAACTTGAAAACGCCTTGTCCTCGTCCGGGTTGACACCTAGACATTTTTCCGGGCTTTTTGACGATTTTAATTAGGCACCTGGACATTTTGCCAGGTTTCTTGTTTTTGAGGATTTAATCTCGACAACTGGACGTTAATCCGGGCTTACAATATGCAAGTATTAACTCCCCAAACTTTATCATAAACAAACAAATAAACAAGAATTTCAATCAAAACCGCCCCCAAATAATATCATACCGTCCGAATTATTTCATTTGGTAGCCCCGAACATCAAAATAATGTCGCACAAAATCGCCTGACACCATAAATTCTTCTTTGTGTTCTTTTAGTACTGTTCTGATAATTGTGTTAGGCTTCCTTATTATTTCGTCATCTAATGCGTCTGGGTTTGCGGTTTGCCTTTGGTTGCTTTATTCAAATTCAAATTCCTCATTCTAATGAGTGTTTATATATGTACATATACTACTAATTCTACCTTACATGGCCTTATTTCCATTGACACGTTGATTTTTTTTCTTCTAGATACAACTGTTCCTAACATTAAGGGAAATCGAATACCTATTATCTTCTTTCATGATAAATAAAATATATGATTTTGTAGCTCCAAAATGCTACGAAGAAAAGTTAGCTGAACTGGGTCTGATGTATGGAGACATCCTGGCTTTTAACAAAGCTTTTCGTTCACAGTAACAAGAAAATAAAGTTGTCATATCAAGTTGCAAAGAAAAAGCGTTTGGATTGGGGAAAAAAATCAATCAACCCATACACGTGTGAAATCAAAAAATCTTGGAAAGAGTATTTCGATAGGACTAAAGTGTATGGAGAAGGGAAAAAACATACATTTATTAAAGTATTTGGTGAGAATACAACATATGAATCCTTACATCAGGAAGCACAAAATCATTCAAGTTTTAAAAGTTACCAAGTTGATTTTAGTAAGATTGAGGATGATCAACTAAAATATAATCTTGATATGATTAATAATAAACAATACGATTGTATGCATGAAGCAAACATTGTTCCTGAGTGGAACTATTCTGCTGGTCTCTGTAATGGATCAATGGGTTGGGTTAGACATATTATATACAAAGAAGAGGATGGACCCCCATTTTTACCTGTAGCAGTAATGGTTGAATTTAGAAATATTATGGCCCAAGTTTTGATGATAGATTTCCAAATACCGTTCCAATAGTACCAATACTATCTGAGGTATGCCTGGTAACAAAACAATTGAGAGAATTCAACTTCCTTTGCGATTATCGTGGGCAAAAACAGTGCACAAGTCGCAGGGTTTGACCTTAAGCAATGCATTTACTGATATTGGCACTAGTGAAAAGGTAGCAGGTCTTGCGTATGTTGCATTTTCAAGAATGAAGGAATTGCTCAGCTTCATTGTTAACTCTTTCTATACCGCTCCAGCTAAAATCGTTCCATACGGAACGATGACTTCAAAACCGGATTGTGGACGAA
>JAUBWS010103643.1:0-10572 GCA_032270445.1 Darlingtonia californica | reverse complement strand
ACCAAACAAGACAATTGCGAAATTCATTTTAGCATCAGTAACTGGAAATTAATTACCAAGGAAAAACTGTTTCTCAACAATTTTGATGTTTTCCCATTTCGGTACAAATTGATGACGTATGCGATCATACTACAATGCAAAGCTATGGCTAAAAGTTAAAGTTTAGGGGAAATTTTTATCAAAAAATTTTGATTTTCAGTCATAGCTTTACATTGAAGAAAAATCTTTGAAAACTTTTTTCAGAATTGAAATCGCAAGACTTTTAGGTTTCAATCATTAAAAATTTCAAATTTTCATCCATTCAGTAAGAAGTTTATTTTTCTTCTTCATTTTTTCCAGTTTCAAATCTTCGTTTTTAAAATAAAAATTTCACGAACTGTTTCTACTCTTCAAAATCTTCCCAATGACACCAAACTTATCAAGGAAGTTGTGCTAATCGAAAAAAATAGTGCCATGAGAAAAAAATACTAGGTATAACTTTGATAATTACGGATATGACTGATAAGTTTATAACGACAACCATTTGACTTAACTACCAAAATCTTGGAATGAGGTTAGGTCGAAGACATTTGGCATTATTATACTGCTTATCACGAATAACATTACACCTATCAAAAAATAAATCTATTTACTGATACTTTCCATTGCTCCTACAACACTAATAGACTGTAACTGCAATTATTGATAAAAGTTAGATTTCAGAAACATAAGATTCTTCTTTTATCCTCCTATTATTTGCTCAAAAATACATTAATCATATGTTCCTACCGGGGTTGAACCATTTTCCGGGGGTCCACTCCTAGAAGCGCCTTCTTCGTAGATTTGTTCAAATTTCTTTATTTTTTCAGCTCATCGAAGTTAAGGCAAGGCCCGAATGCTTGTATCGTTAAAATCCATCAGATTATACTCAACTATGGCTCAAATGAAACGCAATGTTGATGGACTTTTCCCAGACAGATATTTTCCTCAAGTACTAACAAAAAACATGAAAATGACGTCAGTGTTGTTGCCAATTTGCCATTGTCTCAAAAATTAAAACTCGAATATCTCAGTCAAGAAAGAAAAACAATATTGTAATTTATCGTACTATCCATACACTTGGCAATACTCACAGTAACATTTACAGCCAGTATTCTTCTCCCGCATTCAACAAATAGTCTGAAGAAAAATCATTCTATTTTTCTACAGTTACGCATTTCAATTGCCACTAATAACTGAAAAAGTCATTTACATCATGAATCACCCGTAATTACCTGAAGTCAATTTTAGCGCATCAACACACCTAACCAAGTTATAATTGGCTTTAACGATACACCAAGTGACTTACAGGGTGTTCAAGAAAAACTCGGCCCGTGTTTATAAACAGCTATAACTTTTTATAGATTTATCAAATTTTAGCGATATTTATACCATTAAATAGGGCTTCGTTTCAGCTATCGAGTGATGCAAATTAAAATATATTTAGTTAGCAGAAATAAACAAGAATTTATTCAACTGCTGCGGTAATCAATTCCTTGATGGTTAATCAACTTGAATTCTAATGAGCAATGATTATTTTGTTCAAGCCATGTCGTCATGAATTTGTTCTGGTGTAACATGGACTAGAAAATGTAAACACCAAAAATTGAACATCACAAAATTGCTCTTTAATTGGCTTGTCAGCTATGAGTATGAGAAAGGTCCTATTCCGCATTATTCAAGTTTTCTATAGAAACGCCTGTTACAAGTGTTTGGAAGAACGACAAATCGAGACAATATTTTGCTTGCTTAAACAAACAATTGTAACAGCTTTTCTATAGAAAACTTCATTGATGCGGAATAGGACCTGTCTCGTACATTCCTATCAACAACCTTGATCATCTTTGTTTTGATCAGATTCGTTTTATGTCTTCTTTTTAGAAAATTGTTTTAATTAACCATTAAAAAGATAATTGGACTTTTTCATAGTTAAGTGCTTTGTATCTTGCCAAAAGGCTGTTTTTAAAGAGTGAAAATTTTGAAAAGCTTGAAATTAATCCTTTCGAATCATATAAAAATCGCTAAAATTTGATAGACTTGTAGGAAGTTATAGCTGTTTTAAAACACGGGCCGAATTTGTCTTGGACATCTTGTAATATTTGAATTATAGAAAATTCATTGGGGTTAAACTAATTTGGCTTAAGAGTCAATATCATTTCTATTAATTGATTTTTGACAAATAAAATTCCTTAGACCGTAGTAACAAGCTCATAGCCTGCTCGAAATAACTTCTTAACTTTTAGAATACACTGTATTTTTTGCAAAAATTATTTAAAAAGATTTTTCAACATTTTTCGACAACTTTCAACTTGCATTTTTAGAAACCAGAATAAGATAAAGTTTTGTATCAAAAGTAGAAAAATAGATACTGATTTTTACCTGTTTTGGAGATATATGCAGAGTTATGAAGTGCTGCAGAGTGTTGTGGAGTTTGGTAAAGTTTCATAAAGTGTTGCGAGCATATTTCAGTGAAGTCTGAACAGTGGTGTTCCTAGAAATTGCAAAATAAAAGAAATAAAATAAAATAAAGTCCTTTTATAAACGCAGTAGAGCCTTCTAAACAGATGTTTTGTATCATGCCAAGACAAAAAGAAGCTTACATTTACTGATTTTTTCATTTGTCCGATTCGCACAACTTTAACTACCATTTACCTACCCCACACATACAAAGTATTGACACTGACAAATGCTGTATTGTTTTCAGCAAGAAATCAAACAAGGTATTGTTTTCGTTTTAATAGAAATTGCATTCTCTGGAGTTAATGTGTGCCAAAATAAAATGTGTTCACTACCTCTTTATTACCACAATAGTCCATATATCCTGCGATAATTATATATTTAATTACTGTTTCCTCAATCTCACCCACATATCTATTTTACTTTTAACCATGTGTATTTCCACTTTTCTGTTTTTAGTTTCTTCCTTGAGAGCATTGGCCAAGTTTATAGCAAATCGGTTTAAATTGCATAATACAGTAGACCCTGTATTAATGGCATCTCATACAAACAACTATATTAACATTCGTCGAGTGGGACTACTATTACCCCACATGATCACTTTATCTTTTGTGATGGTCTATGGGAAAATGAGACATAAAACGTACCATAATTTACTTGTTTACCTCTCAAAATCTTGAAAAAACTTCTGCGGAAGAGTGTATTATTATTCAAGCGACAGGCAAATTGAGTGTCACTTGCATAGGAATGCACTCCTCTACAGACGTTTTTAGCGATTTTGCCAGCGGTTGGAGTATGACTGCGGTCAAAAATGTCCAAGCCCCCTAGACTGTCACATACAGTATAACCTCCAATTAACGGACACTCTAAAAGGCGGACACCTCTAATTAGCGGACAGATTCCTTTTCCCCGGCGGAATTCTGGTCAAACTCTCATAGAAAAGTTTCTAATTAGCGGACAAGCAATTAGCGGACACTCGAATTAGCGGACAATTTTTTGTGCACGAAAAGGCATATTCAGCCTTTTTTACTCTCCAATTAGCGGACAAAGACAAAAAATAACAAAAACATTTTTTATTTCAAACATTTAGCAGTTTTATTCATCAGCTCATTCTTAACCGCTGAAATTTCATGCCTCCTTTTCCCCCAAAGTTACCCTAATGCCTGTTTCCTGCCTCTAATACATACATGAAGATACAAAATTTTCGAAAACTAGACAAAAATGCAAAAGTTTCTAATTGGCGGACACTTCCAATTAGCGGACAAAATCTTTTTCCCCAATGGTGTCCGCTAATTAGAGGTTATACTGTATTTGTTTTATTTATCACTTTATCCAACGTTTGTATTCAAAGATTAAAAAATACATTTTCTAGTCAACAGCAAATGGTAAAAAACACCAACTCCCAGAGAACACTTCGTATAGCTGAGACATTCTCTAAGTGGGGAAATTTCTAATTCATTCCATGCATACTTAAACTTCGTCCCTTCAATGTTGAGAGTCAATTGAGCAACGTTTCAATGCTTTACTCAGATGATCCGCAGACCTCATACAAGCAAAGCCTCTTATCCATTTTAGGGGAGGCAAGTTTAGAAAAGAAAACCTTTGTCAGAGCATAGGCAAGCTATCCAAGTTTTTGAAAGGATAAGAAATTAATAGGTTTTGCAGTAGTCTATCAAATATACCGCTCCGGGCATTTTGCCCTACTCCTGGTTATAGGCTGACGTCCAAATCCCAGTAAGTTAAAATTGCAAAATGAGGAGCATGCGCAGTAACTATTTCTACCATAACAATAGTATCACCAAAAAAACATGGAAAAAGAGCAAATCACGTCGCTTTGATACGCGCACTATTAACCAATCAGCGTATTTCATCTTAACAATCTAAGCTTGATGTTTATAGTTTCCAGACTCCTAACTTACTCAGTTTTGGACGTTAGCCGATAGACTAATAGTAGGGCAAAAAAGCCCGGAACGGTTTATCGGACAGACTACTAGTAGTCTTGTAGTAGCCTATCCAGAAGTAAGATACACTTATAGGGGAGAAAAAAATCATTGAACTTTTAAGTATAGTCTATTCAGAAACCTCTTGTGAAAGTGGGCGGCTTTGCTTCAGTGATTTTACAATGCAGTTATCGCTTGCTGACGATGTCGTAGTTGGAAAATTGCTTTTTTTTAATCTGAATCTTGACGGGGATTGGAAGTTGCAAAAATGATGAATAAAAATTTCATAAAGTCATATAAAAATGATGAAATAAAATCACCACATCTTTAACAAATAAGCAGTTTTGGGATTCGGAATCTTAATATTAAAACTTTATTTTAGTGCTCAATTACAAGAACGCACATGAAGAGTTTTTCATTTTTCTTCGTATTCAATTCAGAAGTTTGAATTATGATGTTCTTTTATTGCCTTAAAATATTTTAGAAATATTTTTTTGTTTTGTATCCAACCTGATACGCATGACCTCGCAAGTTTGATTTCGCCTGATAATTTTTGACAATGAGGCAATGCGTGCATGAACAAAATCGATCGCTGCGAGATAAAACCTTGCCAAATATGAAATATGGAATGCCTTTTTCTGTAGTACCTTGAACACACTTTTTCCGAAATACCATTTTTGATTTGAATGTTTTGCTATGTTCTAACGTAAGCTTAATTTTAAAAGATTTTCGCGTGAAAGGCTAGTACAAATTTAGAAAATTTAGTTAATCATTCAAACGATGAAAACATTATTTCAGAAACGATACAATATGAAATTGAAGCTTATGTTAAAATAGAGCAATTAAAATCAGAAATAATCTTGAAGTTAAATTGGTGGACTAGAAGAAGAAGATACTGGATAAATCGATCATGATTATAAATACATTATCTGACAATGAAATCCGGACAGAATATATTCATTGAGCTATTTTAGTTTTGTCGTAGCAGGCTGAAGCATTTTATAAAGCTAAACTTAACGGAAAACCTTCGCAGAACACAAGTAGATATAAAGTCATAAAGCAGTGTGGAAAGTGTTGAATTTGTCTCTTTTTCCCGTATTACTTTGTCAGACGAGGTTGAGGGTTGGACAGCGTTTGTGGTATGTGAATTTTATTTTATTCTCGAGAAAGGCAACAATTGTGATGCTACTTATGCTTATTGTATATTGTATCAAAACAACGCGGCAATCTAGATAAACTAAATTACCTTAACCTTTTGAATAATTTCAAGTGCAAGAGAAAGTACCATCGAAAATCGTAAAATATGATGTTGATTACTTATTGGGGAGAATATACTTTTCCCGTAACTATTTCTATTGCCAATCCGGTTCGTTTCCATATTATGGACAAAAGTATAACTTTTAAAGATAAGAGCATATCACTGAAAAAAAGGAAGACATTGTTGTCAAGGCCGACCACTAAATTGTTGGATTTCTTGCAAAAATAAAATGTCGTGGCTGGACGAATTCAAGATGAATTATCTTGAAGAAACTCTCGCGGATTTAACAAAATAATGGAAAAAAAAATTGAACAAAACTGATAACAACAACAGATTTTCCTGTTTTCAATGAATTGATCGTAGTAGAAGAAGTTAAGTAAAAAGTAATCTTTTGCGCATGACTAATTGCGGAAAAAACTTACCCGGAAAAGCCAGGCAACCACAAAACGACGAAACTTTCTTCCTTTAAAAAATAGAAAGAGCATGTCATCGCAATAATACATTTTAGAGTAATTCGTTCAGACTGAATTAGCTTGAAAACGAGACAGGGAATGATAAATAATACTCACGGTAAAAAAGCGATCTCTTATTACATTGAAATCTCTATAAAGCGGACATCATCTGTGCCAAAAGATGTGTCCGTTTTAGCAGAGAGAGATCTTTTATAACAGAGTTTGACTATAATTGTTCTGTTCGGTTCCTTAACTTACTGCTTGTCTTATGGAGGTGTCCGCCTTATAGGATTTCCGTTTTATAAAGACTCCACTGTATACATTTTCGATCTTTTTCAGGTCAGTAACAAATCGCCAAAGATTTTAGCTCACATCTAGCTAGGAAACCTATCTCTGATTCTTTCCCTTTCGTCTTTTTTTTTCTATCTGCCATTCTTCTGTTGATTGGGCTTTTTCAGACAAAATCTGTCCCCCCTATGTTGAGGATATGGATTTACACGAAAATATCAAGACCCCCTGGATGTCTAAAAATTGTACCACAAGCCACTGGATTTGTCCTATTTTCGCATTGAGACCCTTTGGAAACCCACTTTTTTGTAAATTTTTACAATTGAGACCCAAAGCATCACCCCCTGGACGTTCACAATTTGTGCCAGTGAGACCCACTGAATGTCCAATTTTGCCAACATGGGGTATACAGTTTTTCATGGAAAAGCCCATTTTAGAGTGTGGGCGAAGAAAAGCGATAGTCTTTCAGCTAGGTCACATCTACAAAATAACTCAGTTTAATCACTATAGGAACCATTCGCCGTGGTTGGGAACTGAAATACCACAGGAAAATTTTGAAATTCTAGCTCTCTTATATCAAAAACTTATTCTCTGCCTCATTAGAAACAAGGTTGTTCTACAAAGCATTTCAAGCAAACATTTTGAATGACTATAAAACCAACGACCCCTTGTGCTGATACGACCCTGCATATTGGGACTTTCTGACAATTGCTTCAAGAAAAAAACTACTAAAATGATATTCCCATGTGGGTGCTCTGATGACCTATGAATTAGAATCCAAGCGTATAGACTTTGGATTGTCAAAAAACAAATTTTAAGACTTTTTTTGTATCTAATAATTTCTGAATAAAATGTTTACTTTGAAAACTATTTACATTACACGCATCCTTAACTATGAGCACAATGCATATTAAAGTGAACACCCAAAAGGTGTGAAGTCTTTGATTTCTGAATTATACAGAAAAAAAGTAAGAAAGAAACATTTAAAACAACACAATTCGTTTAAACTACCCCTAATTCTCCAAAAAAATTGTATGGATGAAAATAGAGCTTTGGGTTATATTTTTTCTTTGGTAAAAATAGCGTTAGGGCAAGTTTGGAAAATAATAATAGTTAGAATTTCTTATCTTATCTTTCTGTATCTTGGTTCCAGTCTCGTTCGGCACGATAGACATAAAAACGTGTGAATAAATATGTTTGAGCATTGTAAAACGCTGCTCAAGCATACAAACAATATGATAAAAAAATCAAAACTGAGAAAAATTCGATTTCGTTCAATTTTCAAAAAGAATTATTGAAACAAAGTCAACAAAAATTGACGTAATATATCTATTATCTGGAAGGAAGGAAGGAAGAACTCATTTTCTGCATGATTCGTCATATTATATTTGTATTGATACTATTATTATGTTTTAAATTAGTTCGAACTAGTTTGTGACGCAGCTTAATAGTATGCAGAAAACTCTCTGAGCCTAATTAACTTTTGTCAATTTGGTGACACTTTTAACCCTTTGGCCCTCTATGTTTATTGAAAAAATAAAACATTTTCAAAATGTTTTTGATATATACTTTTTAAACTTTCAACGTAAATTTCTGGACAGTGGATTGAAATAAACTGAATAAGTTTGGTACCAAAAGAAAGCTCTTTTTATACGCTCTTACAAAATAGTAACATTGTTTGGACCAATTCTCAGTCTCTGAATCCCAGTTATGGGCTTGCAAAGACATTGTTGTATTTTAGTCAAATTTGGACGCATATGTGCGTGTATCGGGCGCGAAGGGTTAACGGAGACTGTGCGTAAAATCGATGTTATACCTGGGAAATAAGTTTTATCTCGAATTTTCTGGATGTTTTCAATACTACTACGGAAAAGATAATTTGCATTGGATACTGTAGTATATTATTTGTAAACTTAATATAAATGTTTGACTTACGGGATAAAATTTAATCGGACGGAAACTCCTAGCTACACACATAAAAGGCAAAAACAACTTCAGCCTGATTTTGGTGCAACGGTCCAAAAACTCAAGTGCTATCAGTGCAAATGCATGTCAAAGTTTCAACTCATTTTTAATAATATAATCCTTTTGTGAAAAAAACGTTTTCTTCATTGTACAGTCAAATCATATTCCGTTCATGATTTTTCCCTACTTTCACCTATCAACTTAAGGTCATAGAGTTTGGGAAAATTAATTCCAAATGCTCATGGAATCATTTGTGAGTGATCCTTTTCAGCATTTTGACGATAACTTATTTGCTGTATTTAGAATATACTGAAATTAATAGGGGATCAAATATGTTGGTTGTTCTGTTGCTGACCTTCTGTCTGTTGTTTGAAAAGAGTCAAGAAGCAATTCATCGAATCAATCACCACAAAGCCAAGTCATTTGCAATTCATGGTAGGTTTTATTCAATTACTTATTAACCCCCACCCCCTCCCATCAAATAGGATGGTAACATATAGCATTATCAATAAATTTGGTCTCTGTAATGTGCTGACGATACACAAACTTCGAGGTATCTTTAAATAAAATTTCGAACCATTGTGATAGCAACATTAAAGCAACGTTAAAATAACCTAGTGTCATAGCTAAGTCTGCATCAAAAGTGGAAACAAATGAAGACTATATTAACTTGTAAATTCACAGATCAAAATATTATAAACATGTTTCATGAACATTAAAAGTGTTTAGCAACTGTTGCTAGGGCCATTCCTATGTGCCTGGATTGTATTTGTCCGGAAGGTCGCAATTTAAACAAAAACGTAGTCACGTGATCAATGACGTCATCATAAAAATTCTTCTGTAATTTTGCACCTTTTATCATGTTCTACATGTGTACTAAGTTTAAGTTTCATTAGTTTTTCAAGAGATAGGCAGAGAGGAGGGGGGGGGGGGGGTAGGGTGACAGAGCTGAAAGGCTCATTTTGCTATCTCAAACTTTAAAATTGTAGCATTGCTGCGTTCAAACATTTCACATCCGTGTAATACTGTAACGTTGAATCGTGGACTAAAATCTTATGCCTTAGAGATAGATATTGCAAATATTTATATCATTCATTTAATTTTCAAGGTATTTTAATTCACTGTGATTTTTAACCTTATAGAAAGAGGTTTGATTCGGTCTAGTGGAAATAGATCCAACGTTCGTGAATTGGCATACAGAAGAGCTGCATTAAACAAACGAGAAGGTCTACCGTCAATCGCCTCCCTTATTGGTAGTGAAACTAAAGATGGAACAGAATACGAGCTATTTGGATGCAAATTGAAAGTTTCTAAAGATGATTGCAAATACAATTTTGTACCAGAAACCGATGAATGTAAAGAGAAGTTATCACTTGCCAAAGTATTTGATTTCCTGTTTTCTGATAAAGCAAAGCTTAAAGATCTTATGGAAAAATTCATCCCGATATTGATTTACAATATTGAAAAATTTCAAGTCGATAAGTGCAAAGGTGATGTTAAATTCGAAGCAAAAGCAAGAGAAGCATTTGATTTGGTTAAGAACCGCTTAAGAGTATGTTACTATCATTTTCGTCAGATAATTTGCATGTATCTTATTTACAGAGTCGGTAGAGCTATTACCTCGAAATCGAAAAGTTCCTGGTTCGAGCCCGACCCTCGTGCACTCAGCGTATGAATAGCACGATGAAGGTAATCTGATCTGTGCGGTAAATGGGAACCGACGATTGGTGTGGCGCTCCACCTCAGTAAGTGATCACCCATGTCAAGCGCAATTCGAAAAGGGGATTGACTTCTTTGTTGACTGGCCGATACCAACAATAAGCCTACCTCTCCCTACCTACTTACTTACTTATTTATTTATTTACAGAAATGATAAGGCACGGGATTTTTAAGGACATTTTATTCAAAGCATGTTGATGAGGCTCATTCGCTAAATGTCTTGAAAGCTGGTTTTATTCATTCGGAAGACATGATAAGAGAAATTAACCCGCAAAATTATTCTAGATTAAAGCAATTAGCAATAAAATTATCCAAAAT
The DNA here is from genome assembly GCA_032270445.1 of Darlingtonia californica. NCBI lineage: Eukaryota > Viridiplantae > Streptophyta > Magnoliopsida > Ericales > Sarraceniaceae > Darlingtonia > Darlingtonia californica. The sequence continues at coordinate 157 of JAUBWS010103643.1, read as the reverse complement.
TTTCAGGTGAAAGTGATGAAAGATTTTTTAACACTTTTGAAATAGGAGCTTTAATAAAATTAAGGTTGGGTTGTATCTTTCAGGGGCGGATACAGACTCTTCAAACCACCATGTGAAAATCCCGAACTTTTCCGATTTTCTGATTAAATTTTCCCGA
>JAUBWS010103631.1:0-23875 GCA_032270445.1 Darlingtonia californica | reverse complement strand
TCGGTATTCAGTCTATTACTGCGTTTTGACTGACTCTTCTATAAAATAATTTCAAATTAAAATAACAGACTAGTTTACTTCAGCGCCCACAAAGTCGTAAATAAGGTATATAACTAAAGTACGTCACAGAAATAACAAACGACAAACTTAAAAAGAAATCAAAATATTGTTACTTGGCTTTGATTTTTATATAAACACCTTCACCAAAAAGTAAAGACTGCTAGCTGGTTAAATCAACTCTTTGTTCGCAAATTCAATTAAAAATTTTATCATTAATTTTACAGTTTATTTACACAGGCTAAGTAAATGTTGTTTACCGGCTAAATAATTAAAGTTTGGTTATAACAAGGGAGGGGTAACCAAAGTTAAACCTGATTCAACCTTGCATCAGTAAGCAGTTCTCAAATTGCTGATGCCGGAATTCGGAATTAGAAATAGATGCCGCCTCGGTATTGAATTTTACTATACGATCTTTTAAGAAGATCAATGTGATTTGGAGTATATCTTTGTATGGATGTTTTTAGAATATGTTTTGTTGATAAAGTTTGGCTTGTAACTAATTTCGTGGCTTTTATAAATTTACAATTTGCGTGGATTTAATTTTACGGTTTCAAATGGGTTATTTTCTGCTTCTCTTTGTTTCTCACTAGGGAATTGTGTACAAAACTGGAAATGTTAAATTTCGCGAAAGTTTAAGTTCCCAGCCTTTTTAAGAAATATTCTTATAGAATCTGTCGATATTTTCAAGAATTTCTTTCTTAAAGCTACGGCAAATTGACTTTAACCTAGTAGAATATGCCGTATTCCTAAGAAATGCTTTTATCAAAATTACGGCAGATTAGTTTGACCTGTGGGATCTGCCGTATATCTAAGATTTCCTTCCTTATATTTACGGCAAATTAAACTTGGGCTTGTAGACTGTAGCCTGTACCAAACCCGCAGATACGGCGATAGGGAAAAAATCTTCCTGCCGGACAGTGACTGGAAGTACGTCTTTCAGAAGAGGTCTGGTATAGACTAGTAGACTGCCGTATCTTAACAGAATTTTGAGTCAAAATCGAATTTAAAAATGTTTTCAAATGGTGTTTTTATCGTACATTCATGGACAAAATACACGCGCAATAATAAGCATTAAAAACATAAGGTGTTTTTTTGTGTGAAATATTTGTAAGAAATTACGTATAAGTTTTAATAATTAGTGTTAACTTTAATTTGTCTATTACTTATTAGCTGGAAAAAAATTGTCGCTGAATCAAGGGAGTCAGGGAGCCAAATCTGAGAAAGTCAGTATTTGAAATATGTGTTTCGTAAGCATAGTTTTACTGATTCAGAACAGTTTTAAAGCACTTTCATATGAGTTTCATTAGTTTTCAAAATGAAATAGCTCAACAACGGCTGGTCGAAACCATACAAACCATACAGTTTTCTGATAGTTCTAACTAAGAAACATCAGGGCAACTAGATTTCACGGACACAAAGTTTTTATTAATAGTGCTAAGTCAGCAGAAAATAGAAAAAATAGCCATTTTTTGCACTTTAACCCTTTCGGTCCCGGTCACCCGCAGGGAGGGCGGTAAAAGCACAAATTTCTAAAGACATCTCTCTCAAGAACTAAGCATTCTTAGACTTTAGGACCCAGTTTTTCTGAAAGTAAATTTAATTCTGAGTCATAATGGTCTGTTGTTTTAGCTGCCTAACCTTTTACTCGCGGGCGAATTGACGCATTTGTTCAATTTTGACCGTTTGATCATGAATATTATTAATTTATTCCTGGGCCCCTAAGCTTTTCAGCGGTGTATAGACATCCGCCGTTAACTAAGAATTTGGCTAAGTGTAACTGACTAGATGACTACTTATGTTAAAGACGCAAAACTTAACATTTGTTAACTTAGGAGGCCTATCTATAGACTAAAGTGTGATTTTTTTTCTCACATACATAAACTATTACCTTAAGCGTGTATTAATTTTCGCGAGTCAAAAAATATTACATTTCGCGTGTACTAATTTTTGCGAATTCCAGAGAATTTTGACCAAAATTACGCAAATTTGGGACAATTTCGGTAAATCTGTATTTAGCGTGTATTTAATTTCGCGAATTTAAAACGCGAAAATTAGTACGCTTAAGGTTTAACTTTTTTAATATTTCCACCATCTACGAAACAAGTTTTTAATCGTCGTCCGCGGAAATTTTAGGAAGGGAATCAATCTTACGAAACTATTGGGTGGAAAGCAACAATCGTACGTACTGCATTTTACATAATAATTGCATAACAAATACCAGGCCAATAAAAGCATTTTGAAATTCCTTCTTCTACGTCCCTTAAACCACTTCACACCGCAAAAAAATAAGCCTATGGTCTTATCACAATAAAATTTGAAGACTGCGGGACAAATTTTGACATCCCTAAATATAAATACTTTGCGAAATAGAATCTCTCTGTTCGTCACAAGTGGTTTGCAAAGACCTTAATTCTTACCATTTTTTGAAATAAATTGATTCAACACATGGTCTTTTCACATAACTTTTATATATAAAATATAATTTTGTAATGATTATTCACTTATCGTTTTTTGCAGGACAAGTTTGGACACTTATCTCTCAAACTATGGAAATACTATAACTTAATATTTCACAAATACTAATAAGTATTGTTGGAGAGAGCTGGATAGTTTTGGTAGGTTTCCATATATTTCCTCTTTAGTTCTGTGTTCTTGCCAATTTATGTAAAGTGCAAATCTCAACATGTGGATATACGTACCATCTAACGTTCTGTCCAAGTTTCACGACCGTACAACAATATTGATTCGACAGTGGATGTAAACAGGCGAATCTTTGTTTTCTGTGGTAAGTTTGATTTCCATGTTTTTTGCATTGGGCTTTTCCAGAAAAAAATTGTTCACCCTATGTTGAGGATATGGACTTCCATGAAAAATATCAGGACCCCCTGGATGTCCAAAATAGTACCTCAAACCCCTGGATTTGTCCTATTTTCAAATTGAGACCCCTTGGACATCCAGTTTTTTGTCAATTTTTACAGGTGAGACCTCTTGGAAATCCGGTTTTCAGCAAAGCATCACCCCCTGGACGTCCAATATCCTCAACATAGGGTGAACAGATTTTTTCTGGAAAAGCCCATTTTGTTGCAAGCAAACCATGCTAGTGCATTGCAAACCTTGATGTCGTAGGTAGAACTGTCTACGTACTTGAACTCACCTACAATCTTGATACTGTCGCCATTTGTGGCCTTGATGTCATGACCGTCTACGTGATTGAAGATCATTGCTTCTGTTTTTTTGACGTTCAAGTTCAAACTAACTTTTGAGGCTTCCGTCTTTAAACGAGTTAGCATTTCCTGGGCATTTATGATTTCTGAGGCTAAGGCAGGTCATCGGCAAAATCAAGGTCAGTTATAAAAACTGGGTCTATTCTTCGGCTTCTTCATTTTTTTAATTGAAAACCCAATCTTTCTCCATCCTCACCAATTGTTTTTTTTTGCATGACGTAGTCTATGACGATTACAAAAATGTAGAGTGCAAGGGTGTCACCTTGCAATACGCCAGCTAGGAGCTCAAACTAATCAGTCTCTCCATTTGGTGTCAATACTCTTGCTTTGGTTCTTTCAAACAGCAGGGCAATGGAATTCACCAGCTCTTCAGGGATTTCATATGCCCGAAGTATTCTCGACATCATGGCTCTATGGATGCTGTCAAAAGCCTTTTTGAAGTCGATGAACAGTAATGAGGCTTTTATATTAATCGACTTTGACATTTCAATAATCATTCTTAGTGTTAGTATTTGTGCATCTGTGGACCTCTTGGGCCTGAATCCATTTTGGTTTGTTCTCAACTTTGTATCCAGAACTGGTTGAATCCTATTGAGTAATAGGCGATTGATGGCTTTCGGGCGGTATCTTGTCTGAACCAGAGGATTTCCCTTTGGTGATCTTGCTCTTAGCTTTGAGGTATTCTTCCATAGTGAATGGACCCTTACTGATATTTAAGTTGTTGAAGATTGGTTGTATTTCACCTTCATAAGAATTAATGGTATCAGGTTCACTTCCAAGTAGTGTGCTGAAATATCTATACCAACTTTTTAAACGGCTTTCTTTACTTTGAGAATACCTTTCTTCCCATTTTTTCTGCCAGTTATAGTATTGACTAATTTTCAACTATTTCCATGTCTGGCTCTTTCATCAGCTTTTACTGTTTGTTGTATCATTGCGTCTAATTCCTCAGCTTCTATTTCTTGATAGGTTTCATGTACAATGTACAATATGCAGGACCGTATTCGATAGAATTTCACGCTGGGTTAAGGGGATAATTTTTTTATGGGCATGAATTAGCGCGCAATTTATTTCTTCCGATTTAACAAGAAGATTATCACAAGAAAGGCATTTTGCGGAATCAATTTTTGCGTTTTACAAAATTTTAAATTTTGCAGGATCTAATTTTTGCAATTTTACCCAGAATCACAAAAAATTGATTTTGCAAAAATCAATGCCGCAATTATTAATGCCCGCAAAAACGTATGCACTTAAGATATTACGATGCTTGTTTTGTTTGTTTAATTTCGAATAGTGATACAGTGAAATCTCGGACACAAAAATAATCCGCTTTATGGAGATTCTACGAGAATTTGACTGTAACTATGTTTTTTTTTGTAAGCACGTCTCAATTTCAGCTGAGGCTGGATGTGCTTACTTTCTGACGCTCTTTTAGCCTCATACGTTCTTATTGATGTTTTTATGAGAAATTCAAATAAAAGACTTTAGAACACAATAGATATTTACCTATCAAAATTGACTGAATTATTATATAATTAAATACTTCATATTAAAAATTTCGCCTTCTTTCTCTTTACTTTTATTACGAACCTTTTTTTTTAATAAAAATATCAAACAAATAATTGGTCATTTGTCATTTTTGTCATTTTCCACTTTCTGAAGAATTGAACTCAGCCTGGGCACGTTCTTAAGATATTCTTAAACTTTGGCCAAATCTCAGCCTGGATGTTCTTATAAACGAGGCTCTAATAAAAAAGCAACTTGTATACTAATCCGCGTGCTTCTTATTTTGCGATTTCGATGTACTGGGCTTTGATCGACTGCCGACAAACCATACAGTGGAGTGAAAGCTAAGCACCAAAATTTATAAGTAACCAGAGGGAAATGCTAGTTCGATACTTTACGGAATTATATTTTTTTTCTGTTTTCATACTACACACCTAAATCGACTATTTGGCTAAGTTGTTACATATCTGACGGCCTTCTTATTCTTTTAACTACATAGTATTGTGAATTCACTGATGGACAAATACAAAACAGGTCTTTCATGTAGGTTACAATTTTGGTAGATCCATTTCAAAATTGAAGATCAAAACATTGCGGATTGTTTTTGTTTGTTTTGATAAGTTGGGTTCAATTCTGCAGATGGTCTAATTAAGATGTGAATACATTGCAGGTTTTTAGAATTATTTTCAACGTTTTGGTTTCTCTTCATACTTTTTGTAAAATTACCTAATGCTTCTGGAATTTCAAAACTGTTTTGCCCATTTCCATAGGTAGAATTAGCCCGGATTTCACGCGTTTGTCTTTAGTCCGGATTTCATGCGTTCTTCTGAAAGCAGCCAACGAGGCATTTTTACAAAATATCTGTTCGGAAGGCATGTTTTTCATAGAAATTTACATGTATTCGGAGAATATTTCGAAATCTACCTTGCTGGAAAATTTGATGTGTTCGGCCGAAAATTTCGGTTTCCTGGAAAATATGGATGTGTTCCGAGACGATTTGATGCCTGCTATATTATTTTGGCTCTCCTGGATAGATAGAACAGATATTTTGTGTTTTGAGCTTCTTCATTTTAATTTTTTTGGGAGAAAAATGTTAGTTTCCTAGAATTTTTGAGGTGTTCTGAGACCATTTTAGCTTTGGCTAGATTCCTTGTCAAAGTGACCTTCCTGAAAAAAAAGAACAGATATTTTGTATTTTGGGCTCGTTGGATGCTTCTGGTACAGTGTAAAACTTTTATTGTGGCATTATGCTCATCAATAACTTATGGAAAATATGGAATTCTTAGGGTTTGGCAATCATCATATCTTACTTAATGTTCATTACCTTTTCTTCCGTCTTATAGTTACGGCTGTTTAAGGCTGTTTTATTGAAACTTATTCTATTGGAACAACGCGAGCTATTTTTAACCAATTTATATTCTTGATGAGATTGAATAAATGTGGAAACTTTAAAAAAATCATTTTTAAAAGTCTTTCTTCTTCTTCTTTTCCAGCCTATTTCATCGTCTACATTTTACTTCATTTATTAGCGCTTCGTGTTTATAATTACTGTATTAAATCAATCTATTATAACAAATATAATATTGTTATTTATAACGTATAAAAACACTCAACTAAACAAAAGCACATTGAAAAACAGTGCTTAATCTTTATCAATTTATTATTCAATTAATTGGGAACAAAACTTATCACGGATCCTATTAATCCATCCCATTTTCCCATTCTATCTCGTAAGTAACAAAAGCTATGAGTGATCGACTGAAAATATATTTTTCTCATCATAAACTATCATAAATAAATTAAACACATATCATATCTTTAATGGGTTTATCCGCTGTCCTCCACTGAGGCCCTATAGGGTTTTATATTTTATAGCATTTTATATACTTTTAACATTTTTGTAAAGTTATTCAAACACCTGCGAGTTCTAGTTTGATACATTCCCATGTCAAATCATGAAACAGATCTATGATCAAATCAGTCTATACAAAGAGATGGTCAGAAAGCTTTGTTTCAGGTTTGAACTCACTCGAAACTTTTTTGCACTGTCAGGATCGATGAATTCTTTTCCAATCTTCCCTTAAGTTGTAGGATACAAAGTTTCAGAAAATAATTGTTCAGTGTCCCAATTTTTCTTGTGGGTGTGTATTTAAGGCGTAATGTTTACATTTAAAACCAATAATTCTTCAACAATGTAAGCTCTCTTTTGTGTGTTATGTTATGTTATGTTCTTTGTTTTTCTTAGGAAATTTGAAAGTTTTCTTAAAAAGCTTTTGTTACAACATTAATCGTTACGGTCATTAATTCTGCACTCACCGTCTTGGGAATTATACAGTGCGTTCTGAAAAAAACGGAAAACTTAAAAAGGCTATACGTTTTTGAATTTTATTTATTCTTTACGGTTTTTATACCGTTAGAAAGATATTTCCATAAGCTTTTCAAAAATATATCTTTTAGTTTGGGAAATTAATTTTTTCAGCTAATTTTCAAGTTTCTTTTTCTCGATATGGTCATTAATTTCATAATGGTCAATAAACTCAAACTTTAATGAGCTAAAAATCTTTTGTTTACGTCGAGTTGACTTATTTTTTGTTGCCGTGTTAAGTGTGTCACGAAAATGTTTAACATAGACACAAATTTTTTAGTCATCATGTGAACTGTACCTAAAATCAAGTTTTTATTTTGCGACAACATAATCCGCACTACTCCCTGAAAAGCTTCAAAACCAAGCTTAAATACGAAGTTTTATTGAAAAAATGTCTTGGTTAGAATTTTCTTAATTCATAATACGATTCTTGTTACAATGTTACAGTTACGATTTAATAGCGTTTTTTATTAATCAGGTCATTAATCTCTTTTCAGCATTTACTTAATTGATCGTTATAGATTTAATTGAAAAGTTTCATGCTAAGAAATGAAATATTGGTCCAAATGTTTTTTGTATAAAATTAAAAGTTATATATTTGAAAAGAGCATGGAATTTTTTTACTTTCTGGTACAAAAATCGCATTCATTAACTACAAATATCAAAAGATATAGTTGCTAAAGTCTGGGTTCCGTTTTTTTTCAGGACACACTGTATGTGTTTTTAGTTTACTTTGTAATGTTATTGTGATACGGATTTTCGATGGCGAATATGGGGTGAAAACTCATTTTTACTGCGCGTAACCCTTTCTATATCAATTTGGCTTTGAACAAGGAGGTACATCCTTGCTGTGAAACAGCAGAATGTTGAAAATTGAATGACTCCGCCCGCAGATGACATTTGACATGTATGTTGCCTTTTGCAGGCGAAAAAAGGGTGAATACTGTATAACACTAAGGAGTTAACATTAACTTAAACATTGACAACTTAGCTGCGATGGGCAACTCCATCCATCAGTAGATATCTAGAAGTATGCCGTAGAAGTCAGGAAGATAGAGATAATGTCATCAAAATGTGATTATCTTTGCATCAAAAGAAATAAATATAATGCATCTGAAGTTGGCTAGTCCAGCAATCTATCCAAGAACAACGTAAGACAAGGTATGTGATGAATTCCCTAGAAGAAAGGAAGAGTTGCAGACAAAGAATTGCCTGACGACGAGACTATCAAACATAGACACCAAAATCTGGGATAGCTTGAAGAAAAGGCTAGGAGTAAAGTCACTGAAGGGGACTTTGCCTTGCAAGATCTTGTCTACGGAGGAGGAAAGACAGACACAAGAAAAATAAAGAAACCACTATGGTAGGGCCACATTGGAATGACGAATTTAAACTGTGACGTTAAATGATTATAAGTCTGTAAAAACAGGATGTCAATAATGGCATTTGTCCTTTTTTCTCAGGGTATATTTCCTCAAACGTAACCTAGAGTGAAATAATAGTATACGAAAAATCTTTTTTTTTAAACATTGAAATTGAAGAAAAAAAATGAAGATGAACAATATCAACTTTTTTTCGATGGTATAAGCTTCAAAATTGGTATACAAAATCAATTTTAACTGAAATAGGTAGACTGAAAATCTTAATGAAATATTCAATTTTTGTACAGGTTGCAAACTACAAAGGTATTTCATCATGTTTAGATAAGGGCGTCAAATATTCCTTAATCTGACGTCATTCTTTGAGATCATGAACTGTTTGGCTTTTTCACAGGCTTTTTTGATTTTTCTAAATGTTTAAATTGTTTTCTCACATAATGTTTTCTTTCTGAAACAAACGAAACATATGTAATGATTTTTTCATGGCTTGTTTCATGGGAAATATTTTCAGTGTGAATTGTATGTTACACATTTTTCATAAATAATTTACGGTCTATTCGACGACCTACAACAATACATGTCACATGCTACAATCTTATCTGAAATTTATATTGCTTGCAAATGTATGCTGTTAGAGCAATACTTTTGCTTCAAAACCTTTCAAAAAACAGTTTCAAATCACGTCCAGAAGAAAGATATAATTGAAATATGTCAACTAATTTTGTATGTGCAACAAACTCAAACAGTTGTCAGAACCTTACCTACCCCCTGGATTCTATGTCGATATTAAATGAAAACCCATAACTAAATCACGCTACAATAAGTATTATCTAATAAATACTTGTTAAGTTTCAGAATGTTGCATTTTTAACTAATAGGTGATACTTGATGAAAAGTGTGAAAATCCAAAAACACTTTTTCAAAGTACTCGTCATGATGTATATTCCGAACTATTGTATATTATCAACCCCCTGGAAAATTCCTGACCTACAAAACCGGGGGTAAAAATGTTAAATGTTCAATGACCAGGCAGATAGTTCACTAAGTAGATTTACAACAGTGGATTTAGAAGAAAGGAAGAGAAAAAAGAAAAAGCTTAATTGTAGATTAATAATGAGAGGTGTAGAAAAAATTTGTTTGAATCATTGATTTTTTTTGTCGAACATGGAAAACGCACCGCACTGCATCAACAAATTTAAAGACTTGTTTTATCAATATTTTCAATTTTTAAACCATGTCTGTATACAAGGAGATTTTCCTTGTCTAGAAAACAAAATTTAACACTGAATTTCTAGAATATATTACATATATCGTATATATGTTCCATGATAATTATTAAGAAATATAATTTTTTGTCTCTTTAAACTCTACACATGAGTCTAATAACAAGAGTTATATATCTCTTTTGAAGCCCTCTATTGAAGAGAAAAGTTGGCGACACTCCTTCAATTATAATACAATGACGTCATAATATTGTGATGTTGGTTGGGCCTACTAGCTAGTAGTGTCAAAAACGAGAGGAGTAGAGAAATGTATTTTAATTTGTTGATGTATAGCTATGTTGCTTATTCTGTGTTTTCAATTTTGTTTGATGGTTTTTCCCCAATAAGGAATAAATTAAGATCTTTTTCTTTATTTTTTTTTAAATCACCCTATTCTGATTCATATATTTTCTATGTAGACTATATTTATTTATCTTGTTCTTTTTCTTTTTTTCCCCTATTTAATATTTATTTATATCAAATTTTTTCTTTAAACAAAATAGATAAAACAGCCTTCTCGGTGAGTTACGACAATATTTAATAAACAAATTAAGAATTTTGCATAAGACCTCATTATGGCTAGCAAACATTTTTTTAATAGTATTTTTAAAACTTTAAACCCTTTACATATATAATATTGAGTGCATCATATAAAAGTTTCTGTGACAAATTTCCTCTAATTTGATATTTTTCTCCAATTCTCGAAATTTTTGTGAAACGCGTTTCACAAGAACACTCAACTGCAAGAATTTTTTCACAAAAACTCGACTTTCAATGACAACACAGACATACAAAAAGGTTTTTAGATGATCTTCATGCACGTTGAAGTATAACAGTGTCTAATTTGAAGGCGAATTTAATTTTTTCAAACTTTTGGATGCTTGGGAGTCTTATAGTGGTTGATATCATATACAAAAATCGTGCACTTGATTTTGTCTTAATCCCATATCGGTCTGTTCTTTTAACGTTCTTCTGGCATACATGCAACGCTCGGTTTATTCGCTTAATACGGTATTAATGGTGTTGTTTGTACGACATAAGAAAATCTTGCCTTCTGATTGGTTGAAGCATTCGCGGACAGGTGCACGCGTATAAGAGATCCACGAAAAAAAGAAAATATATGTGAGGCGCGAACAACAAGAACTGTTAAAAATGGGTAATAAAGAGATCTCAAGAGAAAGAAGAAGAAAATATGAAGGAGAGGCGATCTTGTGTTTTTCGATGAAAACAAAAGGAGTTTTTTTCACCTGTCATTCTTCTATCTTTTGTTTCTTTTTATTTTGTTTTTGTTTTTTTGTTTTCTTGTGTATATGCTTGTGTTGCACAGTATTATAAACCGAGGGTTTTTTTACTATTTTGTTCTCGGGCTTTTGTTTTATGAGATATATATTTTATTTGGTGGTATTTGCAGTTACCTTTCGCATCGAATTGGTACATCTCTTGAGAGCTATTTTATACTTCATTAGCGATTTTATTTATTCATCATTAAAAGATGTCGAGCGTGCTTCGAAAAAGAGAAAACTTCTAATCTGCTCTTTTACTTTTTATAAAATAAAATTATCTTTTGATAAGGGAAATTGCAAAAAGATGATAATAAGAAAATTCGCTTATATTAGTAAATTCAATTTGCACTGTTTTATCGATTCCGTTGCATTATTTTGACTTGTGGTCGATGTTGTGCATGTGAGAGCTTAGTATTTTATCGTTTTACTCGATACAAATCGGTGCTATCAGTCTAAGATCTTCATAAGTGATGCAATGTGTATTTATTTAGTAGATTTTATCGTCTGACCCAAGATGGAGGTATTTTACATATTTTGCATTTTCTATCTTTGCAGCGGATTAGAAGAGAAGGAAATATAACAAAGAAGAAAAAATAGAGCAAAACATATTTTGGAGATTTATTACCGGGGATCAAAAATGTCTGTCGCAACTGCAAGCATGCGAGGTCACGTATCGAATACGAGTTCGTCGCAGGGAAAGCAAGGTTTGAATCCGTCGTCAGCTATTGAGTATGTAGCAAGCAAGAAGAGGAAGGAAGACAGCTACTCGTCGAAAGCATACAAGGACGATATGAGCGATGTCTCGGCTTCGCCACCGCAGAATGATGGGAAAATTCCATCACCACTGAGTAACAACAGCTCCTCTAATGGACAACAAGGGAGCAATTCAAGCATGCTGAACAACGGTGGAGTCGTCAATTGCAATTCAAACCACAGCACAACCTCTAATAGCAACAGCGCATACAACCCAATGAGCAGTCTACCCAATGGTGGTCAATATCCTTCCAACGGAATGTTGAACGGACCACTATCCAGTATGCAAGGGCAGCATAATGGCATGGACACGGCAGGCCCTTTACCAAACGAGATATTTGAGTTGTTGAATGAGTTTTGGCGACCTAATGAGATGGTGGCGCCTAGTGATGCTCACAATATGATAAACGGAGGAAAATTCGCCAGAAGAAGTCCTGATGGCTCTTTGGATGATGCTGTGGAAGAAGAAAAAGGTAAGGGGGTAAAACCTTAAATATTCGAGTTGATCTGAAGTGCTTTATAAGATTGGTTTATTTTATTGTCGTTAGTGCCATAGCTAGGAAACCTATCTTTGATTTGTAATGAATCAACAGATCCTGGACTAATGTGACTTTCCCATTTCCTCAAAGGTAACAGATCAAGTGGGGTTTGAACCCACAACCTTTCGCTTGCCGGGCGATTCCTCTATCTCTGATTCTTTCCCTTTCTTCTTTCTTTTTTTCTATTTTCTATATTTTTCTTACGTGCTTGATTTTGGAGCGTGAGACAGAAATGGAGCTGAGTTTCTCAGCTCTTACTAGTGCCATGAGTTGTTTTCAACAAAAAAGTAAATTTTATATAGCTATCATCTGTTTACTGATGATACGTGAATCTTTTCTCAAATTTCAAACAGTTTCATGATTTTGGTTTTCGATTTCTGTCCATCATTCATTTTCTTAATTTGAATATTTCTTGGAGGAAAATAGTATTTTTAGACACTTCGGAGAAAAGTTGCATAAGCTTGCATAGTGCTATAGATTTATATGGCTCTTATTAACAATAAGGTTTGATTCGTTAGTAATCGAAAATGTCGTGCTGAGAATTTTTTATTGCATTGGAAATGAAAATGACACCAATGAAATTCAATAAACTTGAAAAGAGTGATTTTTCAAATTTATTTTTCTATTGTGTAGCACAATGCTGATAAAATAAAAATAACACGTTGAAAATTCTCCTGGGAAGTTTCTAGGAATAATTTGTGTCATACTTTGTGGAATATAAGCATACAGAAATATTTTTTAAATCGAAAGTTGAATAGATGTAAATTTTCTGTGACTTTACAAGAAACAGGTCTTTGTACATGATATTATTTACGCATCTAAATGTTGGATATTCATGTAGAAAAGAGTAAAGAACTTCTTAAATGATGCAACATTTTGTGACATGTTAGATGACTGGTAGATAAAGTTTTGTGTTTTTTAAATGGTTCATCAAACATTCTGACAAGAAATGTGACTGTTGGATGTATTTATATGGGTCTTAAAGAGATGCAGAAATTTTGTGACTTTACAAGACCAAGATCTTTGATCATGCTCTAAATACAACATTGCAAAACGTCGAAAACAGTAATCGAAAGAGCGACTAAAAATGATCGATGCGTCATTAAGACGTTTTTTTCTTCGTCTCATTATTCTGCTATATTATATTCTCCTTTACTCTTTCTTTTCCTCTTCCTCCGTACTTTACATCTGTCTATTTCTCACACCGTCGTCAAATTTTCCAACCTCTATTGTTCCACTGGCTTTCTTTCTGCTTTCTTTTGATAGTCTTTTGTTTATGGAGGCATTTAAATGTTTGTTCACCATCGTATCGCTGATAAGTTAAGTAACCATAAAGATAACAACCATTTTTCTTCATCTGATTTTCGACTAATGTCGAAAGAAGTTCGACATAAATTTTCCTTACTCCCATTGACTGCGAATCGACAAATACGGGTTTACGTTTTTGTGCAACCTAATGCGTGATATTCTAATTGTATAACGCATACAAGAGAGCCACAAAGATCGATAAAACGCACATATCAAAATTATGGATATTTGTAATCACTGGTTGGAAGAGCCACAAAAATCCCGATAAAACACACACATCAAAAATACAGAGACTTATAATCACAATGCCAGCGCGAAACAGATAAGATAACAGCCATGATAAAAATGACTAGGACCTCAAAGCCTCATTTCCTACGCTCAATGATAAAAAAAGTTTCCCAAGAACATATTCTAAAGGATTTCAAATCTATAGCAACATAGAAAAAAAGATATTTTTTCCATTTTATATAAGATACGTATATGAATGAAAATGCCAATAATCAGATATAGCGATGTGTGTAATACAAAAAGATAGTATTTCAATGTCAATGAAAAGTAAAAGAAGTCAAAAAAATAATGATAAATTCATAAGTACACAGTCTTTTATAAAAGAATCATTGAACCCAAAGAGAGCTTTCAGGTTGTCTTAATTCTTAGCCAAAAAAGCCAAAATTAGGCCAGCTGTAGTATTAATTCAATTCGGATAGTATTAGATCATAGTAAAAAAAGCCGAAAAGTCCAGCTGTTTAGCCATGAAAATAAAAGTCACAAAGACCAAAAACAAAACCGTGACTTGGGAGTTAAATTTGCTTCGCGCGCGCGAATACTCACAACGAAAGGAGCATACACCATTCTTTCATTTCGAACAGAATGGACGTTCGAGCAATGTCATACACCAGGCAACAGCGCAAGTTATATTCAAAGTTTTTTCAAGAGGAATAAATAAATGGAGAAATATCATAGGATGTGGGTGAGGTTTTCTTTTATTTCATGTTTTTAAAAAGGTCTCTTTTTACAACGGACAGGATGCTCGTAGCTACACATACAGTTTGACGCAGCAGGATGCTCTCGAACAAACCTGTATGTAGTGTAGGTTCTTCTTTATAAAAAACCTCCTCGCTATTTTTTTGCATTTACGTTGGACGTTATTTGTCTTCGTGTAAATTCTTTCCATGATGATCTGGAGTTATATATAGCGAAGGTTCCATTGTGTGCAAGCATTTTGCGTTGAAGCAAGCGCAAGCGTCAGAGAGAAAAACACCTGCTAAGAGAGTTTTCTTCTCTCCCTCTTTTTTTATTCTTTTCTTCTTTTTTCTTTCGTATTTTTCCTTTTTTGAGTTTTGTTCAGTATTGACTAATACACGTTCAAGCAGCATCAATTTTTCAAAACAAATTCTTTTGAAGAATCTAAAATTTGTAGATGGTCATAAAAAACATACACGGAAATTTTTTTTTAAAATAATGTTTATTTGTATTAATCATTATTTTTGAACATAAGATTTTGTTACTTATATTAAATATATATAAAGATATTTATAACAAACATAGATAAGATAAAATGACATGAAAAAAATTTCAAGTATAATTCTAGCTTTCAACTATTTATGGAAATAGTATATTTATTTACTTGGTTTTAGCGAATTAATATTTAGTGCGAAAAAAACGTAATATAAAAAATGCAATTATGTTTCGCGGTGCGCATGCGCAAACATCATTTGTTGTTTACGTTAGGTGATTTAGGTTTGTGAAATAGGAGTGACAAGGTACAGAACACGATTTACATCTTGTTGCTCTATAATCTTTCAAGAAAACCTTTTGCAGATCTTTTCGTCCGAAATTGTCCGAAACAAGCACGCATGTGTTTTTGGAGAGTATCTACGAAAAGACCTGTTAAGCCAAGTCAACGAAAAGAGGTGGCTGAGGAACATTTGAAACCCCTCTTAGGATAAGGAAGAAAAATGTAACCAAGAATAACTAAGAATATGAACAATCTTTGTTAAGGGTCAAAGTACACAAAATTACGTACAAATTTTTTTCAATTTTTCCGTCTTCTGTTTTCTTTTTAGTTTTAAGTTTTAAAGTTTTTATTTAAGTTTTATTTTTTTCGTAAATATTTTCTTGTAATTTTTTCAAGGTGTACCAGGATCTTAGAACTTTTACCACTCTTCTTGTTACATGCGCAACCCTTATTTCTATCCCATGCTTGTGTCAGGCATATTCCTTCAATATATAAGACAGTAGTGAGATTTAAATGCAATGTTCAATTTATGATTTTACTTTTATTAGGATAAATATATAAAAACATATAGAGATAAATAAACAAGAGAAAATCAAAAAAATGAGAGGTTTCGATGATCTGGGGGAACATGGTAATACGAACATAATGATTCTTTGTATCTATATGACTATTTATGAGAAAGGCTTTTGTGAAACTACATTACTACTTGTAATGATTTTCATTTGGTAGCTTCATCCCCAGTTAATTGGCTGGAGTTTCTCTTTGGCTCCAGTCATCTGCTAGGGAATTGAGAATCATCATAGAAGAAAGCAAATTTATATTCTTCTGCGTGGATCTATTCATTCGTAGATTGTTTCTTTCTCTTCAACGTATGCATATGTCGACAGTAAAATTGTTTTTTTCTGAAAATAATCTATCATGATACTGTTCCAACCTTCTCAGTAAATAGACCGTACGCTGTTTCAACGTTCATTCAACGTTCGGAACAGCTAAACAACGTGACATCGACATTGAAGGAATGTTAAGTGACGGCAGGGCTTGTTTAATATTGCGAAAGAAAGGTACAAGATCAGCGAGAGAGGATTTATTACTGGCAACACATGTGGCGTTGCATCTCTCCAGATTTTTCTTTTTGTTGAGTAACTACTGTATTAGTGATAGCCTGAGTAATCCTATTAAAGATATATTAGAGAAAGCCAGAGGTTGATAAAGGAGGCTAAAGAGGGAAGAATACAACGTTTTGTTTTGCTTTGTTTTGCCGATGTATAAATTTTTAATGCAAAAACTTTACAACTACGGGCTTTCATAAGCGCTATTAAATATCAAAGTGATATTTCGCAGAGAGAAAGGCTGAACTAGGGAGCTTGTCGCAATCAGATTCTTAAATTAAATATTCGTTTTTCAACAAACATAAACAAACACTGGAACAAACACTGGATAAGGAAAAATCGACAATCTTCAAAGTCTAGAATTGTTTCTTCATCAAACATCGATATTGATAAAAATCGATAAAATCGATAACACGCAGCTTCGTATCGTAACGAATTTTTTATTTGCAAACAAAGTATGAAGGCGGGGATATCTAATTATCAGCTCAACCTCTCAGACTATTTCGGTAATCAATGTGTTTTTTTATATAGAAGAAATTTCCAAACTTGTACAGGGTGTCTTTAAAATGTAGCCTATTGTGGAAAATGTCAGCAAAATTCATTAAAATGACCGCAACATAAAACAAAGGAAAGCTATAAGTTTTCTATACCTTAGCTAATGACATTCTCTACACCGGGTAACATTTTTAGAGACGTTCTGTTCTATTATTTTTAAAATTTGGTACAATTCATTTGCGTAAAAGTTCTAATTTTGCTTTGTAGACGGAGAAGATGATCTCACATCATTAGCTGATACTGAAATGGGTGTTGACCGGACCACACAAAAACGTCGGTACAGCCGCTTGTCCGACGGTTATGAGAGATTAAAATCGGTTTTGCCAACTGTGAAAGATAAACGAAGAGTGTCTAAGGTGAGATTATAAAATATTAGTTCGGCAGATTTTAACACCTAATTTTAGATCTTTTATTAATCATTCTGTTTTTAAACTAGTTCACTTATATTTTAAATCTAATTAAAGGCCCTAGAATACTGTATACGGATTTACCTTAAAGTGATGAAATTTCGCGTAGGGAAAATTTCAGGGATGTACGCGAAATTTTTAATTACAGTAATTTGTAGAAAGTCCCTAGAGGTAAAAGAAGAAAAGAAGCAAACAATGCAACCGATACTGCAACATTAAACGCTCCCGGAAGAACAACTTAAGTCCTCCAACTTAAGTCCTAAGAAACTGGTTAAAATTGTTAGGATATGCGATTGATATTTTCGGAAAAATTTACGTAAACTTTTTACTCACTTTTTTCTTTCTTTGAAACACTATACGATGGTTGGATTCTTATCGTGCTGCTGATTTGCATAAAATGACTTCTGTTAAGGTCGTTTACGGCTGTTTTATCTGTATTTTTTCATTTTTAGGCTCGGATTTTAGACGAAGCGATCAATTACATTCAACGTCTTGAAAGCATCACGAGTGTCTTGAAGCGAGAACATGGTAATGTTTTGTCTTTTTTCTCGTGTTACCTTTACCGGTCAAGAAAAGGTCGGTCCAAATTTTTGTCTTCCCAAAGTGACGAAATCTCAAAATTATGCGAATTATTCCTTCTATTTTTTTTCAAAACCGCAAGAAATTTTTTGCCTTAAGCCAAATAAATTTCGTCACCTCCAGATTTTATGGGCCGACTTTTTTTGGCCGATAAGGTACTTTAATCGGTTTCACTCTACCTTAAGATCATAATCATGTGAAATTTGAGAAATGGTGTGGTTATCGTAAATATTAAAAGATCTCTTTAAATCTCTCTTTGGAAAAGCCTATGTCCCCTAATGCAAATGCAAAGGGTTAAATTGGTTGGGTTAACGTGCTAGAATAAAATTAAAAATCATTCTAAAAGTATTCTTGAAATTGTTCGTAAACCAACGTTTCTATGCTTCTTATCCAAAACATAGCATTAGAATCATTTGTGAAAATCAGACCTAACCAGGTGGAAAAACCACGCCACTAAATGAACCATTATTATTGTACTTTATTAACCCACTTGATTATCACCCTGAGGTGTTTCCAGGAAGGCAGGACCCTCGTTGATAGCAGTTCACGAAGAACTGAAGAGGCTATCCTGGGTAAATAATCACATCACATCACAAAAAATAATCACATCACATCACTTGCAACAATCTTGAAAAAAACTTGTTTTGGTTTGATTTTGATAAATAGGGCTGAATAACAGTATTTTGATTTGCTATATATGCAGTTTCAGAAAATCGAGGTTCCAAAATCTGCTTACTTTTTGAGATGTAATACGCTTCACTTATGCCCTTGCCAAAAAGACCTAAAAGGTTAAATTTTAATGTTACTGATTCTAAGAATGGGAAGCTCTTTGGGACAATTACGATATTTCGGTTGCAGCACGGAACCTTTTTTTTCTTTTCTATCAACAACTGCCGTCGTTCAAGTAGTAAATTTGAAGTTTGTTTGAGAAAGGCGAGTTTATTTTTAAATCAAATCACTTTGTAGGAATTCCGATATAATTATTTCTTTCCTTTTATATAGAAAAGCGACTCAGCATGCTTAATGGAAACAACGGCTTCTTCCCAGACTATTCCGTGCAACCTTACATGAGGTAACCAATCATTTTTTTTTTTATCTTACTGCTAGTTTGTTGTTTATGAAAATATGTATTCCTTAAGTGGGAATTTTTTTCCCTATTTTATAGGAAACTTGGTTTCCTATTTTGAAAATTAATTTCCCTATGTGGGAAATGAATTACTTACTCGTTTCCTTATGCCAGCAATTTGTTCGGGTATATGCGATAAACATGCACGGTGATATGATTTTGAAATTCATAACATACGAAAATAGATTTACGTCTATAGATGACACATGATTAGTTCGTTGAAACGTTACCTCAAAGACCATATGACTTTCATAACAGCCACGCACGTAACGTTGTATCAACAACGAAAAAACGTAACGTGTCTGTATAGGAAAAGCAGTGAGAATCTGTTACAAGTTTGAGATTATACTTAATCTTTAAAGTGACTATAAATCGTATACGAAGCAGAACAACATGTTGGGATACTATCAAATAGACATGCTTCCAATTAGATTTTCCAAACTGATCCCTTAACGAGATTACCTGCTTGCCCGTTTCACTTTTCCCGTATTGTAAACACTAAGCTAATTTACGAGGTAGCGCTGAAAGGTTTTTATTTCGATGTAACGAGAGAATATAGTTGGCGTTCTTGTTGTTGATGTATTTGTTCCGTTCAGAAAAATGAAATCTATAATATTCAACACTCAAATCATTTTCTTATAATTTGCTCTATTTCCCTTTAACTTTTCAAATACATTTTTCTTAATTTGAAAAACATTCAGTAAATGTAGTAAAAAAGATTTAGCGAATATTTATATTTAAAAAAAACATAGAAAATTACGCACGAGCGAAAGATGAATATCATATATGGGCAAGAAAAGTTCTTTGAACATTGCCATAGGAACAAGGGGAAGCAGAATGCGGTATTCTTATTTGATCTATCTTAAAGCGATCAGCGAAATGATAGCAGTGTGTTAACAGGGGTTTTATAGGCTGACCAAAATCTCCTTAGTAAGGTTGACCACAAACTTTTTAATCCCCATATAGTACGAGGCTGTGTATCAACCTTATTGCACCTGGCTTCATTCTCTCTATCTCTCTTTCTTTTTCAATTGATCATTGTTTCTTGTTATGCATTTACTTTTTCTCTTTCAGTGTAGCTTTTTTCTCGTCGGCCAAACTCTACCATGTGTCTTACTTACTTATTTTTTTCGTTTTTTTTTGTTTATGACACATATTGTAATACAGGCGTCGGACGCACATCATCTATTTTTTTGCAAAAGGGAAAGTCGAGTGGGAGTTCTTTTCGTGTTTGGCAGACACACCTACACTGCTTAAAGTATCTGCATCTGTTCGTTTTGAAAAAGGGGGCTACTTTTGACTGTATATAGAAAAATCATTCATCTCCAACTGAGCTTTAATACCTTTTTCTTCGGGCCAATTTCCCCTTTAATATACGCATGAGGTGCGGAGAGAAGAGGAGAAAACGTTAAGAAATATTGTTGACCCCCCCAAAAAAAAAAGATGTACTTTTATGGTCTTTTAGTATTTTTATAAATCAGGCAAAACCTAGTACTTGACAAGCAAAAGGTTTCGTGTAATCGTACAGAAATAGCGACATTGAGAAATGAGCTGGGAAAAAACACCTGGCAATTTCTTTCGCAATATCTCACCTAGGGAAAATTTTAATCTTTTGACAAAAAAAACCGACAACGCCCTGTGCTTATGCACAGAAAATAGGCACGATCGTAGCATGGTGACACTCAGAAATGACTGGAAAGAAACATCTGGCTGTTTCACTCACAATACAAACAAACAAACAATCAAAACAAACAAACAAACATACGAATGAGTCAATAAACATTTAGATAGGGAAAGAAAAAAGGGAGAGCCAAACAAATAAGAGTTGATTTAAATAAATATGTTTTAATATTTTTCTAAAAGGAAAACAAACGCGTGAATAAATAATTAGCTTCTAACAATTGCGTATTTTTACCCAAAAACATAATAAACCTATTTTTGTCGAATTTGTTTTTTTTTTTGCATAGAAATAAGTTCTAGGTGGTTTTTAAATGGTCTTTTAAATAGGACGTGGAAAGCAGAGAAAAACTAGTAATTTTTGTTCGATTTTGCAAGAACGATTCCTTTCGATCTCTCGATTTTATATAATTTTGCTGTTACACGTTGTCCTTGCAATTATTTGCAGAGGCCCAAAAAATTCACCTGTTCTTTTTCCTTCGTGAGTGTTGTATACTTGTCTCTTTTATATTTTATTAATATATGCATATATTGTTTATTTCATTCCCCTTTTCATACTCGCGAGAAATACACTTTGTAGCTAAATAATTTATAAATTTGTGAAAAAATTATATTTGAAAATGTGCGAAACTACACTAGTAGATGTGCTGTGAAAGTGAGGCCCATTAAAAACGAATAGAAAAGGAACAATACATAATAGTGAGAAAATCCTTTAAAAAAGTGAAACGTTTTCCAAACATATCAATTTGGCAGACATTGCTCACAACTCACAACTTTTCAAAATTGCATCAATTGAAGAAAACAACAAAAAAAGGTCATCAATATTCAAAGCGTCATCTTGAACCCGTCCCATCCGGTTCATGGACGTTAAAAGGACCTTTGAAAAACGTTAAAAAGACGACTTCAGCTTGCTGAGAGCTGAGACGAAAAAAGCAAAGTAACTGGTAAATCCCTGGAAAGTTGAACAGCTTGAAAGCAAAAAAGCGAACCGTAAAGGTTCAAGGGAGGCAGCAGATTGGGTATAAGGTGGTTAAAATAAAACCTTGATTTCCTAAAGTAAGTCTAAACAAAAAAGGAACTTCCAGTGGCGTATGTAGGGCAGGTTTTGTAAGCCTAGAGGAGAGTTAAAACATTGATAAATGTAATTTTCTTTGAGTCCAATAATGAGTTCTGCAAGCTCCCATCTATTTTAGGGTCTAGACCATTGTAAAATTCGTACCTTATCGGGGAAACAAATCGGAGAAAATCTACTAATATAATTCCACGACCAAAATTTGCCCCGTTTTTATTTTGACAAACTAGTACTTTTCCCCCAATTTTTTATAACCGAAAAAAATCATTTCGGTGGATTTTACAGCATTTATGACATTGCGACGTAATTTGAACCGCAACGTTATTTATTTATAGCAATATAACGTAGATTTTGAAAAATTTAATTGAAATCTTTTGTTAGGTGTTCATGTTACTATTTACTTTGAGATTCAGTCGGGTAAGATTGACTAATTTGAAAATTTAGTCGGGGAAAAGTTTTAACCCGTCGAAATTTTCGACCGATTTTTTCCCCGATAAAGGTACATCTTAATTTTTCTAAACATCATGGCATTTATTTCAAATCTCGATGTTCTTCTTGGATGGGCAGACCTCCGCCCTCCTCCGCCCTCCTCCGCCCTCCTCCGCCCTCACATTAGTTTGGCACCTGTGAGCCTTGGTTATGCACAAAGCTTTAGACACGAGTCCGATTATAGGTATATTGCGTTCAAGAACTAAAATAAAAACATTCTTATTGTCAAGTGTGAAAGTACCCAATATCTAAAATCTCCATCAATTATCCTCGACACGTTATTAAACATTCCTAAGATATTAGGCAGAGAACTTAAACAATTAAAAAAACAATAATTGATTTCTTTGTTGTGTTGAATATACCAAATAGCCACCATGTTGGAATGTGGTTTTGAATGATGGTCAATACAATATATAGTGAGAGCATATATGGTAAATACTATAGGGCGATAAAAAGAAATTGCGATAGTTATATCTTTATTATGGCGCTTACGTTACCATCTCTTGAGCTTTACTCTAATTATAATTATCATTATTATAAAACATTCGTGCATTGCTACAGAATCCTTGAAAAAGAGTCATTATACCCATGGATGGAAAGTCTATTTTTAACATTTTTAAGACCGTTGATGGGATGGACTATTCTTGAAGTATTTCTCAAAAACTTGGACAAAATTCAGATATTTTATCTAAATTTGCTTAAATAACAACCTTTAAATAGGGTGTGTAGCTAAAATTCCGTTATTTTACGATATACTTGGACTTAGAAGGGTGAAAATCATACTCTAACAGGCGGCACATAAACCAAAGAGTCCATAGGTTTAATACCCCCTCTCAAGCACAAACTATGGACAATATTTCCTAAGGCTTCATTTAAAGAAACTGTACTAACATGAAGGAAACGAAAGTACTTATCTGTAGGCCTCACAAGAGAGCTATTTCAGCTGCTGTTCTTCAAAGATGTAATCTAATTTTCAAATTTTCAATTAATCCGTTTTTAAAATACATTCTATCAAAAGCAAATTGTTCTAATTAATAGGAAAGAGAATTATATCTGATCGTCTCCTGGGAACTATTAAATCGCCGCAAGGTGTTTCCCAAGCAAAAAGGCGATTTTCATAATGTAGTTCGTAATTGCATAATTTTTCATTTTCTATTGCAAATCTCTAATTTTCAGATTTTCGTTCAAGACTTTTTTCCGTTCTTACATCATCAGCCATGTTTCATGTTTTGTCTTAATGATGTGAAATTCTCAAGAGGATTTGAAGCCAAGCTCAGAATAAGTGTTGATTTTTTTATAAGCATGTATGCTTATCAGACATTATGCTTATAAAAACATCATGATTTAGCTATAACATAATATAATAGCTTGTGTATACACACCCTGAGATTTGAGGCTAACAACTTTGCAATCTCAGGAGGATCAAAAGGTTTTGCAAGGAACT
>JAUBWS010103620.1:0-10573 GCA_032270445.1 Darlingtonia californica | reverse complement strand
TCTTCGTCAATTAATTCGTTCTTCGCGAATTTTTAAAAAATTCGTTCTTTCTATTTTCAGTGGACACCCGGCTTTAAGGTATCTTAACCCTGCCTGTCATGCCAAGTTCTTACTAATAAAAGGTAAAGGCACAGGTGAAAAAATACATCAGACGAATATAGCAACTGTTTCTTGCAAGACCGCGTGTTGCGGAAAGACGGCATATACTATTATGGTTGTCGTGTGATTTTGTTTTTTTGTTTGTGGCGACCCATATAGCAAAAATCATGGTTTTGGCACTTCAGAATTTCCCAAGGTGTTTGGGATAAATTGTGAAAGGGCGGGGTACGCCTATTCTCCTCCAGATGTTATAACTTTTTTCATACCGCATTTAGTAGAGCTTTAGCTTGTTGGTTGGAAATAAACCGTCTAAAATATCAGGTTAGGGGTCATTCAAAAGTACATTCGCGCAAGGGGAGGGGGAGGGGGTTGGATGAAAAGCGAACAGCCATTGTTTTGTGACGTCATTTCTATTGTTTAAAAGCGAACAGGGAGGGGGAGGGGTCAAAAATTGGAAAATTTGAGCAAACGTACTTTTTCAATGCCCCCTTAGGAAAATTGCAAATTAGGCATGAGAGGTGCCTCACTAGGCAAAAGTCACCAAATTTAGGCAAAATGAGGCTAAATCCTAGATTTTCCGACGTGCATGGTGGTCTCAAATTTAAAGTAAATAACTATTAACTGATTAGTTTTCTCTTTGTGTGTTTGTGTGTTTTTCCAAGTAATTTTTTACATCTAGGCTAGCTGCGAAAAATTTGAAAAAATTTGATAAACATTTCTGTTGTAACATGAAAAATTGCTTAATTTTGTAGAGGCTTTCAAATTGCTATATTGGCCGAAAAGCGCTTGCCAAACTACCGTAGGCAATTGTTGCCAAATTAGGCGAAAATCTTCATTTTTAAAATATTTTCCTAATCTGTAAACCCAAATTGATTGACTGTTGTGCTAACAGCGCTCAAAACCGGAGATATATCCGGTTAGATGAATTAGTTATTAGTATCTAACAAATTAATTAATTAACGGCTATTTTTCCTGTTGCGATTTACCATATTTGGATGGGGCTTAGACAATACACATTTTGTGAATGATTTAGAAAACAATAGAAATAATTAGGCATGCAATATTATTCATGAGGTCAGGCTGACACTAGCATTCTTAAAACCAATGAAGCAATCTTATACCCGTCTAATTCCAATTATGTGGACTTTTGGACACCCAATTTTTTAAGTTTCACGAGACTCACTGTAAGGTAGATACTAAACTGTTCAGTATAGTTTCTTTCAGAAAAAGTAGTCAATCTATAAAAAGGCTTTTCAGATATAAGATAATCAAAGATGTAGCCTATATAGAGTGCACATATGGAGCTCCTAAGTCTCCAAAAGGTTGAGCCGAAGATGCTTTATCCTACATATATGCAGAGATATAGATATATAGATTCTCGGAATGGGCTTTTCCAGAAAAATATTTACCTGGGGTGATGAAACTGTAAGAGTGCCTAACGCTAAGTGATCAATCCTCAGATTTCCTTTCAAACTCACGACTCATGCATTAGTGTAACTGCTCTACAACTGAGTTACCCAGGCCGGGGTAATGAAGATATATGAATTTTGAGGGGTTGACAATTGACAATTTAATCGAAATTGCGTGACGGTTGACAAAAAGTTTGATGTAAAAAAAATGTCAATTTCAAGATTACGTCAACATTTGGGATTTCCAGTTGTAAAACCCTATCCACATGGGTACAGAGTTTTTGAAATAGCCTAATATTACTACAACATGAAGAAGAGACATGAGTGTCGCAACTGAACTTTAACCATCTTAAATGTCAACAGCATTGCGCAACCGTAATGACAGCCTGATTGACTAGATTTCACATATGACGATATCGTGAATATTTTGAACTTATGACGATATCGTGAATATTTTGAACTTGAGATGTGTCAACACGCAAGAAACAAAACATTGATATTGTGATATATTTAGTATCGGGGAGAACACTCTCTCACACGACCAGAATGCAGTGAAAACTTTAGATTTTAATTTATTTTGATGCTTGTAGCCGTTCTAACGGCAGATTTTGAACTCAATTCAAGAAAATTGGCTGTTCTTAACGTTTCCTTTTCTGAATAATCTTTGGTCATTCTCACTTAAATGGGATCGGCACTTTAAAGTGTTTAAAAGATTTATTACCTTAGCAGGGGCGTATCTAGGATTTTTTTTAGGTAGGTCAGAATTTTCACCAGCATTGAACATCATTATTCTGCCGAATGTGCCGCCCCCTCTCCCGCTTTCAAATTAAACGCCAATTAAAAATGCCCACCTTGAAATATGCCGCCCATTTTAAGGTTGAGTTTAATAGCATTCACCTTGTTAATTTTGTATTTTGACAATTTTTTGTCAAAATCTACCTAGGTCGTTTAACCTAGTTGATCTACCTTGGATACGCCCCTGCTTAGTTTCCAAGTTTTAAGTTTGTTGTGCCTTACTGATAAATCACCAAAATTGTAATATAAAAATGCCATAATTGTCGAGTCTACGTTATCTCAAAAGCCAGAAAGAAAAGCAGAAAAACAGAGTAAAAATTTAAGGAAAATCGTCAGAGAAATCTAGCAGACATACTGGTTCATTATTGCAGCAAGTATTGCTTAGTTGGTTTCAAAATACATAGTTTCACGAATCAGGTCATTTTTAAAAACTTTTTCTATATGGTTAGCTTTCCCGTTTGTTGTCTTTAATGCTGACAACGTAGGAGTAGGTAGTTGAGCGGTAGCCCCACCATTTCAAAATAAATTTCAAAATGATCAAATTTTTTGACAGCAAAGCATTGTGTTTTCTGTGTTTTCTGGCTTTTTATCAATAAATCGAGTATCCGATTCTTTTATGCATTGGTTGTTTTTTGTTAGCATAACATATATAGCTAACATATCTTCTTTTTAAAAAATTAAGATTCTAGCATTCTTTATAAAAAACTGTAAGGGCTTATTTATTTTTTAAAGTAAGTGTCAGATGTTTTTTGAATAAACTTTTTGTCATTTAACCCAATGACTTTTGTTTATTTTAACTCGAATTTATTGAATTTGTTTTTCATTCACCAAATATTTTCACCTAATTTTATTTATACTTTTTGTTATTACTCTTGGTTATTGGCCGGATATAATATCAAGAAATGCAATTTTGCCGAAAAAAATTTTAATATACATTTTGCTGAATCCGAGAAACTTGGCCTGGATAATTTAGAAATAGCTCTTCACTAGCCGCTGTCACTTATTTACAAATAATAATATTAATTCCAATTACTGCTTTCTGTTTAAAGATTGACTATACATACAGTGGAATCCCTATAAAAACACTCTATATGGCGCATATCTCCATAAGACAGACAGTTATTCAAAGAACTGAATTATTTAAAGTTAAAATTGAACTGAACTGAATAAATTTTTTTCTTACATTGACGCTTTGTAAATCGGAGATGGAATGTAAAGGGCAACTTTTTTACAAATATATTTATCATAATTTCTCTTATATATATCTTTATTATAATTCATGCTTTTGGTTACTTTTTTTCCAAAATCTTAAAATCTTGTCGAATTTTCTGCCCAGTCCACAGCTTTCTCAGCACAAAGAAACGTGCACTGGACAGGAATCTTCAGTCCATTTCCACTCGCGGTTCCTATAGGTCTTTAAATTATTTTTAGTTCACTCTCTAGAAAGTGGAAATCTCTCAAGCAAACACAATTTTTTTGCACCAATAGTATCAACTTTATAGAGATTCCACACTGTAGTGCCAATTTTTAAACATCTAGACAGAATAAATTCTATACTTTCAATTGTACCAAACATGTTTTGATGTGATTTGCTTACCCAGAAAGAGAAGTATCGATCAACAAAAATCTGCGCCAAGAAAACTGAGCTTTTTTTTCGTTTTGCAAAATTATGAGAGAAAAAAAAAGATTTGGACAAAAATCCGAACAACTCAACATTTTCAGTTCCCTGTGTACACGCTTTTTTTTATAAGAATGATGTTTTTTTCGTTTCATGATGGATATTCTTAACTTTTTAGTCGCAATAATCCTACTATATTCTTAAGTAGATTATTAAGGCTATACTTAACTTTTCGTATCCAGGAGCAAAAAAAATAAAACTCAAACGGCAAAAAACGGGTAAAAAAATTAACTTTAAGACTTTTATGTTCATAAATGGAATGTATATACAATGTTATATGTAGTAAACTAAAGTAGTAGATAAATTTTGAACTTTAGAAATCTTAACTTCTTAACTTTTTGGCCAATTTCATCTTGAACATTCTTATAAAGCGTATTCTTATAAAAAAAAGCGTGTATATGGTTGACATATGGTCATTTTGATGTTTACCAATCTTTACATTTGCTTCATTAAAATTGACTTCAAAAAAAGGAAAACATATCAAGTTTTTGATTGCTTGAAAAGTAGAGGCCTGTGTCAAAAGCTACGGTAACAGCAAATATCAAAATTACACTAGCGGTTTTATTGTTTTCAAAGAGAAAGACGGCAGAAAGGAAACGTTAGAATTAGGAGCTTAAATTTCGTTTTGAATAACATTACTTTATTGAGCATTTTTCAAAGAACGAACCTTAATTAAGTAATGGTCCGATAAATATTTACTTTCTCATCAAATATTTAATAGTTTGATAATTCAAAGATTAAATGTTTTCATAACAAATGAAGTGTTACTTCAAACAAAATGAATTTAATAATTTCGCACTTAATAACTCGGATAATAATACGGATCTGTCGCCTTTCTTAACCCTACATGTACTGGGCTTTTTTAGAATATGTGGGGGGGGGGGGGGGGGGGGAGGACGGGGGACTTGCTTAAAATCGCCATACATTCCGAAGGAAAAGAGCTTTTTTCAAATCCGTTTTCATATTTAGAAAGCTAAAAGGATAAGCTTTTATAGATAGCTATTATTTTTTCGGTAATTTCTGACATTCTTAAAATTTTTTATTCAATTTTTGACCGGGGAGCACTCCCTGTTGCATGGATCACAGAGCTTCTGGCTCAAAACCAAAGTAACTGTAAAAAAGATAAAACTCCTTGACAAATAGTTTATCATCAGCACTAAAGTAGTTAAAAAAATACTATGTTAAACTGAAAGCTTTTCAGCAAATTGGTTGTAGTTATAGGCTACACAAACAGCATTTTTCTCAACTTATATTATAATGTATATGCAGGCTCCTATACCTTATTGGACAAAAAAATGTCGGACAAAATTTTCATAAACTTGTTTTTGAATAAAAACTACACAAATCATAGTATCTATAATGTTTTAAAGCAATAAAAAATGTTGATGTGTAAACGTTTTCGTGCAAACAAAGTTTTCGTAGTTTCCCGAAAAATTTCGTCGCTTTTGTCGGACATTTTTATTGGCCTTTTCTGCAGGAACAAGATTGTTCACCCGGCCAACCGGTGAACCTGTTTTCGTTAAATCATTTCTGACTATTTTGGAAATTCAAATTTAAGTGCGAAAGTCAAAGGAAATCCGATGATTTTGACATAATTTTGAGCTTTGCTCCCAAAAAATTTGAGCATTTTTGACTCAACCCCTGTGGAATTTTATCAATTTCTCGTCTACCCCTATGGAATTTTAAGGAAAGTTCAAAATAAAGACTAGAAATGTATCCTTAACTCCCGCAATCCTCCACATTAATTCTGAGACCACCCCCCCCCCCCCTTATCCCCCCTAATTCAATGTTGAAAGAGTGTTAATTTTTGTCGTCGTAGGGGGGAAGGGTGGGGGGATGGTCAGTAGTCTCGATAATTTATGCGAGGGGACTGCAAGGGGATACAGTTAGCATGCACAGACTGTTTTACTAGATTCAAGAAAATGTAATTGTTTTTATCATACCTTATATAGAAAATACATAGATGATTAGCGTTTACATTGGAAACAAATCTTGCGAAATCATGACATTAGCTTGATTTTTCGATTTAAAAACCCTTACTTTGCATCCTAAGTGTCGATATCGTTCAAGTTTCTAAACTAAGGGTAATCTACCCCAGAGCAAAGAATACATCATGAAGTTATTGTCGAATAAGAGTTGATTGGAGATCGAGGTGATATTCCTAAATTGTTTTTGATCTTTTGCAACCGTTCCTCTCGTACAAAGCTTTGGTCATTGCGCTGTGGTAGAAACAAAACCACATAGATCTTATGGCCATAAGTGAACACCAAAGCCACTAGATTATTCAAACTAACGAAAAGCCATTGTAATGAATGTTTCTCTAAATCTTGCTTTTGGAAAACGAAAATGCCAATGTAGATCAATGATAGTATAGTGTTAATGAAGTTCCCATATACAACTGACATGCAAGATTTGTATGTAGATGGAAGTTTTCGTGAACGGAACGCTTGTACCAAACAGAACAACTGCAACAAGGTAATATAAATAATCAATATGTTCACTTGTTGTAAGGTATTGCAAGACATGAGTTTTACATGATACTGGTTTTTCACAGTCAGTTCTTCATTATCTGACGATAATCGTTCAGTAAAAACCGACAACTTCTTGGTAACCTTCGGCGGTGCTGAAATAACGGATATCAGTAACAGCAACTTGCCAATCAAAACGAATAAAGCGATACCAAAAGCTTGCATTGTTTGGAATTTCCGTGCCCAATTAGAGCTTACTCGAGTAGTGCCATGGAAAGCCTTTAAAAGCTTCTCACTCTTTGCTAGCGTAATGGAAATATTAATGACATGGAAGAAACTGATAGCTAACGGTCTCATATAGCACCAGATTGTTGACGGCTTTGATAGAAATGAAAAGAGCAACAGGATATGGAGCAAGGTATGCGACAGAACGTGAAGGAATGTCATTTTCAGATCTGCTCCTCGTACAATAGGGGTTGCACGAAAGTAAATAAAAGTAGTGGCAATGATAAACACACATAGAAGAGCAAGAGCTGTACTGGTGATGGCAATCTTGGAAAATGTGAGGTCTGCTGTGATAAACAATGGAATGTAAGGGTCGATACATTTATTTCGGTCTGCGGATGATATCGTAAAAGGGGGGCACTTAACACATCTCTTGGTCATGGAGAATAAATCCTTGTAGCTTTGCAGAGGTTGCACCTTCCTCCAAAAATTAGCTTTGCAGGGGATGCACCTTTCTCCAAAAAATAATTCATCTTTGATGGAAAACTTACCGAACGTGATTTCTTCTCCAGCTGGGCATACGATATGCTTACATAATGTTTCTTGTTTAGGAATTCTGGGAGAGAACACTTCTTCATAATAATTGATATACCGTTTTGTAGCTGTTATGAACTTCAAATATTTGCTATGATGTAAGTCATTATAATACATCCAATTTAAAAAACTACCCATGCGAAAATAATCGATGTTTGTGAGGATTTTCATAATTGGTATGGTATAATTTGTATATAATTGACTTGAAAATGTTAGTGATGATTCGATATGCCAAACTCTGGACGGTATATAAATATCATAACCTATTGTTTTTCTTCGCAAATCATGTGTCAACCAAAATTTATCGTTTACCAACAATTGACTATAATTCTGCAATTTTTTCAGTACCTTCAACTGGGACTCAGGACTTCCGTAAAGAACAATGGCTTTGGAGTTGTTTAAAAAAGGTACAAAGCCTTCCACCGGACTGTTCACATCGATAAATTTGACTGCATAGCAATATTGTGAAGATCCCCAGCTTTCGATAGTATCAGTCAGTTTTCGGTAGTAAAATTCGTATCGATAAAATTCATGTTTAATGCAAAGTATAGCAATACTATACCAGCGATGCGATAAGATCATTTTGGCGTCTAACCAAGGTCTTTTATTAACACTATCGGTAGCCACGTGAAAAAACAGAGGATCAGAAAGAATATTATTATAGTCGTACCTTGTTTCCAAATTCAAGTCTATAATCCAGACTGTCGTGAGCTTCAGGATGCTGTATATTTGGTAGAGCAAGTTAGATGGAATATGAGCGAGAACGAGTAATATCTCATCTTTTTTGCTGCCAAGTAAAAGATCAATGATAGCCCTGTTGACAGCGTCACTGCTATAGCAAACGTCGAAGTACGTGAAACGATACAACCCAAACATTCGTTTGTTGTTACTTTCTTTGAAAATGAGATTTGCAACAGTGTAACTTGCATTAGCTTTCAATTGCAGCGATGATTGTGTAAGAATATTGCTTTCAGAAGAGTTTTGGCACAATGAAAAGAACCCAACCACTTTATTACGATTGATTGTTGTTGTTGTTTGAATTATTGTTTCAATGCCCGAAACAAAGCAAAGCAAAAATCCAAAACACAATATCTTCATTTTTGTTGATACAGGTAGATCCACACCTAGATTAGTCTTCTAATACTTTGTCGTATTTTTCCTATATGGACCTACTTTTGTTTAAAAGGTTAGTTGGTGAAGAACTTGTCTTCATAGAAAAATAGATTATAGGTGGAAAATGGTAAAAGATCTAATGAAAACAATAGATTAAATAGAATGTTTTTAGATAACACATTCATATATCTCATCATATATGTTAATTCACTTGTCCTACCCGACGTTTTTTGAACGTTTGATTGAAAGCCATTTTGCTTGTTTAATTAAGTTCTTAAGAAAGAATATAACAGTGCAAGTATAATGTTCTCTATTTCCCCCACCCGACGCTCCTTGGCAATTTGTTAATTCCCATCAACTAAATGATGAGAATAAATCCAGACTCTTTGCATTGATAAAAAATTCTCTTTTTATTCTTTTTCGAAGTTAAAATTTTCATATTGATACCCCATACCTGGTTTGTAATGGATGTTTATAAAACAAAAATAGGAGCACACAATACAGTGCAACTTTCTTTACAGGGTATCCGGGGAAAAAACGGAACGATACAAATTACACAGAAACATATCTCAAAATGCACATCCAAAGGACGTTTGAAAAATTAATCTAATGACATGCAAGCGTAAAAAAATGATTAAAACATTTGAAGAAAACAGTTTCAAATCTTTACTAATTCCCTAAGGAATAAAAAAACACAAGAATTTATGGTTTAACAGCAAAAGAATGTTTATGATTTACTATTGATTATTCCTTCTTTTTTTCCCGGATACCCTGTATTGAGCAAAAAAAGCTTTACCTGGTAGATAGCAACACGGCCCTTTATTATATTAGAAACAAATTTTGAATTTTTATAATTCCAAATTCTATAAAATTTTCAATAACACGCTTTTCCTATCATAAAAATGTAGGGGCGAGCATTATATGGCAGTACAATGGATTTAGACTTTTTTGCAAATGGATTACATTTCGACGTCGGGGATACTTTCGGGGATCTCCCCGTCCTAGCTTTTCTTAAATAACTCAAGGAATAAAAATTGCTATGAATTTTATTTTTTGGAATACTTTTCCTCACATTTCTTTTTTTTTAAATCAATAAAAAAATTAATCTTTAGAATCTACTCATTTTTGGCATTAAGCCCATTTTTAAAACATGGGTGTGACTTAAAAAGGGTTAAATTTTGTTACCGTGAAGTTAGTACATGCGCATATGATTTTTTCAGAAACTTTATATGCGGAATTAAAATTTATAATTATTTTCCCCGTAAATCTTTATAGTTTTGAAAACACAGCCCTTCAAAATAGACTTAAAATTTGCCAAAATAGGGTGTACTCTCAAAAGTATAGAATCTATGAGTTGATAACAGTAGCGTTTCTAGGGTAGGTCACGCAAGCAAGGCGGAGAGGTATCAAAGTCATTAGATCGTAATTTTCTTTGGCATCAACTGACTATTGACATTTCAATTACTTTTTCTCTCCTTCTGAAAGCGCGACCTACCTCTGGCTACTCCACTGAATAATCAATATTTGAAATTAGCTAAGTTTTAAGTTTTTGCAAGCGAAGTTCGAAGTTCACGCCACAGACACTAAAAAAGTTGATTATTTTCATTTGGAATTTCAAAATTTTCCGAGATCTTTTTCGTGCAATGCTATTCAACTCGGAATTGCCTTTCACACAAGCTATCATTTTCCAATAAATGGTAATTATATCCTGAGAAAAATGCACAAACGCATTAACTGACAATATTTGTGACGGTCTATGAGAAAAGGGGACATAAAGCCAACCATAATTTACTTGTTTACCTCACAAAATCATGAAAAAACATCTGCAGAGGAGGTCATTTCTATTTAAATATAACACATACATAAATATAAATAGAAATGCACTCCTCCACAGACGTTTTCTAGTGATTTTGCAAGCGGGTGGAGTATGATCGCAGTAAAAATGACCAAGTCCCCGTTTCCCACAGACGGTCACATTTTTGAGATGGACTTCAATAAAAACGGCAACTAACTATGCTACTAAATTCATTTTTCAAAGCTACTTGTTTAATTAAAAAACGATAGGTCATTTGTGAGATGTATTTTTTACTTGCACACGAACCTTTGGCACTCAAATTATAAAACAAACTATTTTAAGCTCTAAAGATGACTTGTTATGCGGATCGAGTAATTGCAACGAATTATGTTTAATT
>JAUBWS010103609.1:0-10573 GCA_032270445.1 Darlingtonia californica | reverse complement strand
TCGTTTTCAGTTACGTAGGTGTGCAGATGGTCAATATCTCTACTCAGTTTCGCCTCAACTTCTTCTTGGCTCTTTCCCGGTGCGTAGATTACGGTATCATCTGCAAACATTATCAAACTACAATGAAGTATCGCGTCGTCTAAATCGTTAAAATACAGGAGAAATAACAAGGGCCCTAAAATGGACCCTTGGGGTACTCCACAATATAGAGGTTGAGGTTTAGACATTTCACCATCATACTGAACAATTTGTTTTCTGTTGAATAAGTACTGTTCAAACCATATTAACTCTTGGTGTTTTATACCATATCCAGGCAGCTTGCTTAACAATACAGAGTGTCCTAAAGTATCAAACGCCTTGAATAAATCTTAATTCGAAGTTGAAGATTCTTATAAAAGAATGCTAACCTACCATTTTAAAATTGATTCTCTACTGACTACCAATAATTCGAATTTTTTTCCCAGTAAAATTTTTGTGGGCTCAATTTTAACACAGTGGATATAGGTGCAATGATTTTTACCTTAACTTAAAATTTAAACTGTGATGATTTTTTGCTACTCACACTGTACTGTCTGGCTTTTATAAACACGTATATATTTTGCTTGAATTTTTTTCTGCAATGGTGGTGCTTTTTTTCAGAACAAAATCTTCCGCTTTCATTTGTATTTGTTTTTTTCTCTTTGTTTAATTTAATTTTATTTTTAAGTTTCGGTGCCACTGCAAAAAATTTATTCCTCGTGCTTCTTTTATCATATTGATTATTTAGAACATCAATTTCATCTCCTAGCAACTCCGTGATTTAGAACTTATACTCTTGCTGATGCTAAATTATATTTATGTTTTGAAAAAAGGTCTCGGTATGAGTTTTACGGAATCGTTTTTATAAAAACCGAAGAAAAGGCGTAGTTCGTCATTAGTCCTCCAATTTGGATGATTAGCTCAAGGTGACAAGAACTACACTAATCAAGGTAAGTGGATTTGTCAAATGGGTCAATGTACAAGAACAAACGGTGGGTGCACACTACATGAGTATATAGATACAGATAATCAACCTCGTTCTTTTTATTATGCAGTCGACGAGATGAAATAGCCCTGCGACAGTAAACCTCTGTATCATTTCTCATTGGTTGACGTTAATCATGATTTAATTATATAAAAGTTGATATAAAACGTGCCAAGCATGAAGCAGCATCTCTGGTATTTCTATAAAAAGGAACAACGTCAAGCATGTGTACTCAAAGATACTCAATACAAAATGGTCAGAAATTCGACTATTAATAACTTTTGACAAGGTTATGATATTAACTTGAAACTTGCACAGGTTGTTCAGTTGAATAAAAGAATCATGCTAAATACAAAAAAAAAATATGCTGACGTCATAATACCGCACAGTACGGGGCCAATTTGTGACGGATTTGGCGTCCTGTAGTGCCTCAGGACTTGAATTTTTTGAAAATCTGATAGCATATTTACGAAAGGTCTTTCATTTGACTTTCAGAATATCAAAGCAGAATTGAAAAATTTCAATTTGTTCGGGAGACATAGCTCTGTAAAGAAAGGTATTTATTTTAAGAAAATTGACATTTGTGATAACGTCATCAGGTAACCATACCAACCATTGTTTATTCAGCATGATTTTTTTAGTTGTCTTATTGCAGAGCCCCCCCCCCCCCTCCCCGGGGCTACAAAAACCTCAAAAAGCTGTACTGTCTTTTAAAAACACGCATATATTTTTTCTGCAGCATCCAGATAGTGGTGCTTTTTTTCCAGAACAAAAACTTCCGCTTTTATTTGTATTTGTTTATTTTATTTGTTTCTTATTTTCGATGCATTTTTTTATTTGTTTCATTTTATTTGTTTTTCAGTTTCTGTGCCACTTCAAACAAGTTTTTCTTTGTGCTTCTCTTCTCAATATTGATTATCTAAAACATTTATTTACGATAAAAGCAAAACAATACAAATCAAACGTAAATAACAACCTCATTTTTCTTTGCGAAATGGTGTTCATCACTCTGCTCTTGATAAATGCGAGACCCTGCATAAGTAGGTATGTGGTACAAGCTTCATAAGTTTATAATAAAAATCAAATAAACAATTTTCTCACTCACTTTTTTCAGGTTTTGTTTTGAGGTTTCATGCTCTGGTTAGGTTTTGTCACATGGGTTTATGTTTTGTTTTGTCATGTTTATTTTTGGGTTTTCTGTTGGCAGGCATTGTCGTATGGTCTTCTTCATGTTTACAGGTTTTTTTGTTACTTTTTTATTATGTTATATATAAGACTCAATACTCTGAGTCACATTCATTCTGGTTGACACTGTATGACATGACTGATAAATTTTTAGTCACTGGGCATAAGGTCAATAATGTGTAATAGTAATTAGGTGTATTACAACTGAATCAATTTTACACTCAATTCAAGAATGCTTTAATCTAATTAATTAAATTAATCTATCACTATCATTTGTTGCATACCAGTTCAATTTTATACTTACTACCAGGTAGGTTTGTTTATTTTTTGTCTTTTTTGTTTGCTTTTATGTGTCAGCCATTTTGGTTTAGGCGTGGTCTCTCAAGTTAGGTTAAGCTTAAATTTTGTATTCATCACGTCTATAGTTACTATTTATTTAATTCATGTATTTCAAGTCCTCAATTATATTTAGTCATTATATTCAGTTTACTTCAATATTTGTGATTTTTTTTTTTTTTTTTGAACATACACACTTCATAAGTTATAAACGTATCAGTTCCTATGGTATGCACTACAAGGTCAACCACCACAATGATATTCGCTAATTCTTTAGGTACGGTGATTTTTTCACTAAAATTGAAAGCTGAATCCAGCATGCGCCTCGCCTTTCACCAATGAAACTTTCCTTTGTGGTTTTGATTTTAGAAATAGTATTAAAAGGTTGTTAACGACCACCTTGGTACCAAAAAGGTAAAGTTCTGTACTTGATGGCAATTTTTTTGAATACCCGGTCGTGTAAATGTTGCTGTTTACTTATTTTTCTATTTTTCAAAATATGTAATAAAAACTTGTAATCATGATGTTTAGATTGGTCTTGATCAGTTTCATTTTACCATATGGAGCTTATTGTTTGTGCTCATGGAAACACACAGGATGGAACGACCAAGGACAAGGTGAAGTAGAAGTTAAATATTTGGATAGACATCATGTCGACTGTCCAGGAGGAGCTTTGATGTACTGGAGACTTGACAGGCGGCTAGGTGAGGTTTTTTAAATGCTCCAAAACTTGTCTTAATTGCTAAAAGTGGCTTGACATCAAACTATTTTTGAATATTTTGACCAGCTAAACGAACACCAAATTTTACTCTTGGTTTTGTCTAAGACGGACTAATCTTTTTGACTAACATTGCCTAAAACTTCCATATCATAACCATCCGAAAAATATTTGAATATCATCAAAACGGTTTAAATTTCTAGCGTCGTTAAAAATTCTGCATGGTTGAAAGCAATCGAAATGGAAAGTTGAATAATCTCAGCGGGATGAGTTTAACACCAAAAAATTGAAAAAAAGGTTGCCTAAATTAGTAAAGATTGTAAAAAATACCAAATTATTAGGTATCACCAGTGTTTTTCATCGTAAAATCAAAAAAGTTATCATATTGCTTATAGCAGCTCTTTCTTCATTAATTTTTTTAATGTGAAATGGGTTTACCTAACAAAGGTTTAAAATAGACTAGCAAGGGACTCGGTCTTTCTTAACCATCCCGGTCTTGAGTACCTTAGAAATCGGGAAATGTCGGCAATCACGACAAATCGGAATGAGAAGAAAAACCTTCATTTTTTCCTCTACAACGGCGAATTCCGATATTAAGCGATACGTAAGCCGTATACAACGAAATATTTTACTATTCATTACATTATTTACGGAGTAAACAAAAAAATGACGACTAGTTAACTAGTCTTGTTTCAAAATGCGAAAAATATGTTATTAAATCTCTGGCTATTGTTTAAAAATTACTTAGTAAGCCTAGATCACATCCCTGGTAAAATCTTTTGTATCAATCGCTATTCTCTTCCTTGCATTCAACTTTCAAAAGAAAAACCGTGTTGAATAGGGTTATAACACGGGAAAACCCCTTTAAAACTCCTTACTTTTCTTTCTTCAATATTAGGTCACCGCCAGATAAGGTATGCTTACAAATGTTGTACTCATATTGCTGGAACTCCAATGTTGCTTCCGTCCCGAAAAACATGGGATAAAGAAACGATGGAAACAAAACTCTGGACTCAAGCGGGCTATCTTTTAAGCGTTTTTTCGCTTGGTGAGTCACGGTTAGCGATGGGTTGCGGAAAAAACGGAGCAGTTTCATCCTTTCACTTCGTAACAAGATGGAACTTCGTAAAAAGATGGAACTTCAGTTTCGGTTATGGTCGGTATAAGTACAGATGCATCGAAGTCAATAAAAGCTATTTGTACAATACTGTAAGCAACAAGGTGGAGGCTCAATTGAAGAGGCACTTGATTTTTCTTGATAGATTGTATGCTGATTGTGGTCGAGGATTGATATCAAAGCATTCGTTTCATGTTCCAAATTTTTTTATTCTAAGTATTGATCCAACAAATCTAGAAGAACATCACAAGGTGGAAGAAAAAGTTACATGCCATTGTCCACCAGAAGGTTGCATGATAATATGAACTTGTATGAATAATCATAACATATATGACATGTTAAGCTCGTTCTCACATTTCCTTTGAATCGAGAGATTTTGCTGATTAATCCAAAGAAATAACGTTTTATTATTGTTAAAGGAATTTAGCTGAAGCGAAATAGTCTCAGAATACCTCAAATAACATAGTTCTGCAAAAATTTAAAAACCCAGGAAATCTAAATAAATCTAACAGGCATCAAACTGAAATTTTTGATCGAAAACATAATAATGCCTTGAAACGTTATTATTTTTTCAGAATTTTAAGCTAAGAACTTTCTTAAAGTATTCTTAAATGTGCCAAAAACATTTCGAAATAATTGAAATTGAAAAGATTTCCTAAGAAATAACGTTTTGAAGACTTGAAATGTTCTTAGCAGGTTCTAAACTTTTTGCCATTTGACTATTTAATCTCTTATTTTTTCTGTTCTTAATAAAACATGTCATTGAAGATAAAAAAAATTTCTTTAATCCCAACATCAATGTTAACAGATTCTTTATATTGCCAATACAAAGAATTCACTTATTTTTACTTATTTATTACCAAAATTACGTCTTTTTATGCCAAGGAGCAAATTTTAATTTAATTGGTCAGTAAAGAATGAAGAGGAGATGTCAGAACGTCAGATATCAAAAAGAAAGCGACAAGTAAATAAAACTATTTTAGCGATTCCATCATACTAACTTAAATTCCATTGCCTATCTTAATCTTATTCTTTACCAAAGGAGTTAAAAACGAAGTCTTATTTTACCTGCTTACTTACCTTGCCGGGAAAGAATTAAACAAAGCTGAGTATTAGGTAAGCATGCCAAGATGTGAAATATTAATTTACGAGAAGAAGTTATTTCATGAATGCCGCATGATGTAAATATGTTTTCCCTAGTGTTACATAAACCATCTATTTTAAACTTTGTTTTATATCAGAAGATTTTAATACTTCACGTGATAACCTTAGAAGATCTGTCAGTTATCCGCCACTCGACCACGAGAGACGTTTGATAGATGAATTTTCATCTTTTCACTGTATTTATGAAAAAACGAGAAGTAACATACTAGAAATCTTGTAAAGTGACTCTGAAAAAATGACAAAAAACACGAAAGAAATCAAATTACATCAAAAATCAAAGAATCTATAAACATTCAAAAAATCCTATGCACAATTTAAGCCTATTATACCCGGGGTGGGGGATTTTTTTGCCCGCAGTAGAATCTTTTTTCCATAACTTCAAAAAGACTGCTGTGAATTTGAAATTTTGCAACAATTAACAAACATTTACTACACATATTTCCTGAAAATTTGAAAACTTCCCCCACCCCTGGGGAAACGAAAACCTCAAAAATACCGGGTTCAATAGTGTCTAAAGTCACAAAAACCGACAAGGAAAAATTTAAAAACCCGTAGACAAAGAAAACTTCCTTGTTGTTTATGGTCAGTATAAGTATAGATGCATTGAAGTTAATAAAAACTTTTTGTACAACACTGCAAACAACAAGGTGCAGGCTCCATTGAAGAGGCATTTGATTTATCTTGATAGATTGTATGCAGATTGTGGTCAAGGATTCATATCAAAACATTCCTTTTATTTTCCAAATTCTCCTAAAAGTGTTGATCCGATAAGCGATAAGACTAGAAGGACAATTCAAGATGGAAGAAAAAGCTATATGCCAATGTTCAGAAGAGGATCATATGATAGCTGAATGTCTTTGTTTCCATACAGGAAATGCAAAAGAATTATTGAATTTTCAAATTCTAATATCAACAATTACGAAGTTTCGTGTTTGGACAAATATATATCATAAATGGCTGCTTTTGGGTTCGATTAACCCCTTGTTTAACAAAATGGTCTATTTTAAATTCCAAGGAGCTATGTTTGTATTAAAATATCGGTTATTTGTGTTTTAGAACCCATACACTATCTCATAGGGCTCATTGGCTTGAATTCTTCAAAAGGTTACTTTCTAGAAAACTTTTAAATTTCAAATATTTTAAAACGTCTTTTGGTATGTTTAAGAACAACTAAAGAAAATTTTTAGCTTTTTAGCCTCAGTTAAAGTTGAATGTTGTTATGTTCCACTTTGTAATACCTGCCCCACTTTGTAATTTTTTCTATTTTCATACCATATTGAGTGTTTTTCTCAAAATTGAGTGGGTCATGACTTTTATTTTTCGGTGGCAATACTTTGCAAAGCAAACCGATCTTCCAGAAGATTTTTTATGATCTTTCGAAAAATTTTCTGCACACGCACATGCGTGATACAAACAATGCTTATATTTCTTTAATTCGTTTATTTTGAGTGTCCATGTCAATACTTTACAAAGTGAATCGACTATGCTGAGAATGATAATCATATTTATGGAATTGTTTTGCGCATGCGTAGTTCAAAAGGTACAATTTTCCATTTTGTGTACTATTTATATGTCATTGTCAATTCACTACAAGGTAACTTTACCAAGCTAATGGTGTGAGTGATGTGATGGTGCAAACGCAGTACGAAAAACGCAACGCTCGTTCACAAAGATTCGCTGTGGATCATTTTTTGACATCAAAATTTGCACCTTGTTGCATATTACAATGAAGAAAATACTTGTTTTCTCTAAAAGGAAAAAACTCGTTTGAAGAAATGTTTCCCTCCAGAGTCAGGTAAACATTTAATAAAAAAACTGATTCCAATCTACTCAACACTAAAAAAAGTAAAATGATCATGTTATCAAAAGGTGTGTCTATTTATTTTAGTCACTTATATCTTTATCATCTCATCCCGAAGCTATCAACACTTTACAAAATGGGGCGAAAAAAATTACAAAGTGGGGCAGCTTTTTACGATTACAAAGTGGGACAAAATAGTTACAAAGTGTGGCAGCTCAATAATTACAAATTGGGGCAATAAATTAAAAAGTGAGGCAGGTATTACAAAGTGGGGCAAAAAAATTACAAAGTTGGGCATAACAAATGTTCTTATAAAGGAGTTCTAATTTATCAGCTTAAAATTGATTCTTTACTGACCACAAGATATTCATATTTTTCTCATCAGTAACATTCTTGTGGGTCCAATTTTCACACAGTAGATATTTAAAAATCATAAGGTGTAATGATTTTTGCTTTAACTTTAAACTTTTTTGCTACTCACACTGTATTGCTTTATAAACACGCACATATACTCTTTGTAATTGCTTTTTATGGTTATTTTTTCCGTAGCACCCAGCAGTGGTGCTTTTTT
Source organism: Darlingtonia californica (assembly GCA_032270445.1). Taxonomy (NCBI): domain Eukaryota; kingdom Viridiplantae; phylum Streptophyta; class Magnoliopsida; order Ericales; family Sarraceniaceae; genus Darlingtonia; species Darlingtonia californica. The sequence goes on along the minus strand of JAUBWS010103609.1, from coordinate 2,678 downwards.
TCCAGAACAAAAACTTCCGCTTTTATTTCTATTTGTTTTATGTTATTTGTTTCAAATTTTTGAGGCAGTTTTTTGTTTGTTTCATTTTATTTGTTTGTCAGCTTCGGTGTCACTTCAAACAAGTTATGCCTCGTGCTTCTCTAATCAGTATTGATCATCTAGAAATTCAATTTCATCTCCTAGCAACAAAAATTCAATGATCTGAGTGGGGTGGGTTTAAAGCATGATTTACACCAGTGCCGATTGTCGGACCGACTTTAACTAAGATTGTCGGGAAAAGAAAAAGGCGCATGTAGACAACTAAAATGCAGTGTCTTCTCCGATCTTGGAAATTAGTAAATAAATATGATAGCTTGAAAAAAATAAGCAAGAAAACGAAAGCGAAATCAGTGCCAATATGGATGAAAACTTTTCTATACATTTGAAGGTTTTTACGTCTTTAATTCTATTGGCAACAGCTGCTCATTCAATTGTAAAAGGACCACGAAAAAAAAGATGTACTTGGGTAAAAGAATGGCTTAAAAGGCGAGATGAGGCATATAATGGTTTGTTGCAAGAACTGAAACTAAATGAACAAGAGTTGTATAGACAATATATTAGAATGGATGTTGCTACGTTTGAGGTAAATGAGTCTCTAATAGAGGTCCTAGAATTACGTTGTAAACACAATGAATAAATATTTCGACTCCCCCATAGCATTTTATTCCTGACCACCATTCATTATCATTAAACTACAACTGTGCAACCTACATAATCTTGAGAATTCCCTAATTGCTTAGGAGCTGGTGATGGGAAACACATAAAGCTAATATGCCCGAAGAGCAACGGACCAGAGTATTACAATTATAAAGGATTTTTCAGTTTGGTGTTAATGGCATTTGACGGGCCAAACTGTGAACTTTTGTTTGTTGATGTTGGTTGTCAAGGGAGTGTAAGTGGTGGTAGAGCCTTTCGTCAGACAAAGTTATTGAAAATGATACTCTCGGAGTTCCCTAGCCAAAGTCTTTACCTCAACTTGATCCCTGTTATGAAGAAACAAAAACAACCGACAACTACTTTGTGTGTGATGATGCCTTTCCCTTAGGGAAGAAATCCTTTTTGGCCACCCACTGAGCAAATATTTCATCTTCTAAAGTCTCGTTTTTGCTATTTTCATTTTTAATGTTTTTGTTCATCATAGTAACAATGTTGTCTGCTGTCGCTAGGATTTTGTCTTCAAATTTTAATCTTATGGTATGTTGTGGTACCAGTATTTCATTCTCTTTCTTATTAGTTGACTTGTTTGGTTTGTTTCCTCGTCGGTACTTACATCGATGAATGGATCCTTCAGATTGCTAAACGAGTTTTTTTGATCAAGTTGATCTCTAAGCCACATGAGGTTCTGGAACCACTCCCGTTGAGATGGGTTGATTTTTACGCCCAGCTCTACTTTTACTTTTGCCTTCTATTTCCTTTCCAAGTTCCTTTCCAAAATACGTTTTCAGGTTTTCCAGTTGTTTCTGGACATCTTCAGCTGAATGAAAAAAAATTATTCACTTGCTATGTATTCTAGATAGCCGGACAAATTGATAGAAGATGTTATATCCCGTCCTTTGCTAAAAACTCCTGAGCTTGAAATGCCATACATATTTAATAATAAATGATATTCTTTAAGCGTTAAGTTGAAAGAAGATTACTTACTTGTAAAAAATTCATCACCCTCTTGAATGGTTTTATTCAGCTCTTCGGTGAGATTTTTTCGAGTCAAATCTTTTAGATTCCTACCTTTTTAGCTTTGGTTTTATTTATCGGACAGACAGAGATATTTCTGCCATTGAGAGATCCAGTTCTCTATGTTTTCTGAGGTAAATGTTTTTTTTGCTTTTCTTGCTTTTGTTTCTCTTGTTTTCCTGCTTCTCCTCGTGTTGTGCTGCTGTTGCTACTTCCACTTTTCACCGTTGCTATTGTTGAAATATCACAACATTACTGTGCGCGTTGTTCAAAAGTCGGCTGCGATTCGAAATGTCTGTGGAGCGTTCACCGACCTATCAAATCGCGACGGTTTGAAAAGTTATGAAAAATATTTGAATCGTAACTGTCTTTACACAGCCCGATTCGATGGCTGACAATTAGAAGAAGGAGTTGGCTCAAAATTCGGCAGTCGTGTGAATCACGCTTAAAACCAAAACATTGAAAAAATAAGGTTGCCTTAATTAGTAAATTCCAGAAAATAGCAGATGACTATGTCTTGTATTCACCATTACCGTTTTCATCGCAAAATCAAAAAAGTTGTTGCTTATTGCGGCTTATATTTTCCTTTAATTTCTTTAATGTAAAATGGGATCACCTAACAAAGATTTAAAATAGACTAGCAATGGAGTCGGTCTTTCTTAACGATTTAACGATCGTGAGTAAAGCGGTAGTCTTGGCATATCGAGAGTTAAGGCAAATTGGAGAGAGGAGAAAACCTTCATTTTTTCCTCAACGACGGTGAATTCTGATATCAAGCCATATACAGCGGAATATATTATCTTTTATTATATCATTTACAAAAGAACGGAAAAATAACTACTAGTCAACTAGTCTTGGTTGAAAACTGAAAGTTATGTGGTAACGTCTCTTGTTATTTTTGGAAAATTAGTTCATCATCACATCTCTGGCCATTTTTTGTGTCAATTGCTATTCTTTTCCTCAATGCT
>JAUBWS010103565.1:0-10577 GCA_032270445.1 Darlingtonia californica | reverse complement strand
AAAAACCATTTATTTTATAAAAATTCAAGCAGAAGCTTTTCGGATAATATCCATCATCAGTGCGATAGAAAAATAAATTTCACAGCCAACTGTGAAAATGCTTCACAAAAAGCAACATTCTTTGGTGATTCACTAAAACCCCACTTGATTTGATGTACCTCATTAAAAAACAATACGTACGATGTTTTCATGAACAATTTTTGTTGAAAGCATTTCTCTCCACTTTTTCTGCAGTCACACTTCAGATATTCCAAACAATAAGTTAAATTTTCCCTACAAAATATCTGAAATATGATCTTCAAGCTTAACAGGAGACAAGTTCATTCCAAATCTTGTTGCAGACTCTATCTGATCTTTGACAACCATAGGATTCGCATACTTTTCGATGCTCTTGGAAATTGAAGTGAGAAGTTGGTAAATCAAGCTTTTACGAAACGATATTAGCAAAATACACAAGGTAGCTTGTTCCTAAAAAATGTTCTTGATACACCAATTTAGCGTTCGCGCCCGCCATTTTTGATTCCAACGCGGTCGCAGACTGGGCCGAGTTTCATATGGCTCAAAATCGAAACAAACCGGTGAGACGCTAGATTATAGTGGAGAACCAAGATGAGAAACATAGGATATATACTGACATAGTGATTTAGAAGATTTTGTTTGATAAACAAACTGTAATTTTCATTACAAATGGGAGGAGGTAATTGTGCTGTATTTGGCTGTTTTAACAGTGACGAAAAGTTAAAGAAATGGAAGAATGAACGGTGTGGAGACCATAATGCTAATGTATTGCCTTTGAGAAAGGAGTGTTTATCATGTATCCGCCCTTTTCGACTCTTCATGTTTCCTAGTGAAAAAAGGAATGGTGATAAAAGAATGGAGTGGATTCAATTGCTGAAAAGACAGACTGCAAATAGAAAGCCATGGTTGCCATATCGAAGTGATCGTGTCTGCAATGAACATTCTGTAGATGATATGCCAACTACTGAAAACCCAAACCCTACGTTAATACTAGGGTATGAGATCAAAGACAAGTCAACCCGTAGAGAACTCTTCAGAAAACCTGTGATTGGATCTAAGAAGAATACAACATCAAACATTGACAACTCAGTATTGCTATCACCTCCCCAATCACCACCTTCTTTGCCTATGCCCTTGACATCTGCTACATCAACGGTTAGACCAATTCCATCTACTGACCATACCTACTGTAGCATTGACAAGAGTTGTGTGGACTGTGTTGTTAAAAAGTCATTGATAATTGCATACCAGAAGAAAGTCAACAAACTGAATAGACAAATCAGTAACCTAAAGCTTTCTACTCAGAAGGATAGACAACACAGAAAGCCATTCAGTGGCATAAAACTGATGCAAAAATGAATTTTTATACTGGCATCATTAGCATTGCCATCTTTGAGAAATTTGTTCAATTGTTAGAGCCACTGATCCCATCAATAGTATATTGTGAAGGCCCAAAGAAAGTTGCTTGTGAAATTGTACGACAAAAGAAGAAACCAGTCAAGAAAACACGAAAGCTATCAATGAAAGATTCTGTGCTATTGACACTAATGAGACTTCGTTTGGGATTCTTAAATGAAGATTTAGCTGATAGATTTTGCATCTCTACAGCAAATTGCTCAAACACTATCAAGACATGGATTAGGGTACTTTCCAAGACCCTTGGTGACAACTTAGTTCAATGGCTTCCTTTTAAATCTGTACGAGAAAATATGCCAAGCATTTTCCGTAAGGCTGGATATGGAAAAGTTCGTGTGGTCCTTGATTGCAGTGAAGTCTTCGTTGAGTGTTAAAATCCCTTAATACGCAAGCATTGACATGGTCTGATTACAAGTCACACAACACAACTAAATTTTTGTAATCGGCATTTCACCAACTGGCTTCGTTACATTTCTTTCTGATTGTTATGGTGGGCGTGCTAGTGATGGCTTTATTTGCAAAGATAGTGGTTTTTATGAACTTCTTGACCCTTACGCTGAAGTCATGGCTGACAGTGGATTCCAGATCCAAGAAGAACTGCTACTAAAGTTTTGCACTTTGACCGTCCCACCTGGAGTCCGCCTGAAAACTTACATGACTCGGTAGGGAGTGAAGTCACCAAAACAAAAGCTATTATTCACGTGGAACGTGCCATCAACAGAATGAAAACTTTCAGAATTCTAAAATCATTATTACCAATTTCAATGTTACACCATTGTAATGACACTATACGTACATGTGGAGCATTGTGTAATTTGAAACCGTTATTATCTAAAGAATCTAAAAATTCTGATTAGTTATATATATACTTAGGTATGTAGCTATTTTATATATTTTTATATAGTCAGACATAACATTTTCAAATGTTTGAGTTTTGATCAAACCAGAATTTTAAACTGAGGCTTTCTCCTTTTATTGAGCTACATATTCTACTACATTCATACATATACCCAATTATTAGCAATTTCAAATTCAGTCTAGGTGCTATCACAATTATATTTTTTCAAACGTCAAAAGTTATGTGTGAATAATTATAGTTTGAGGTGCAGAACTGCATTGCAAAGATGGCCTATTTTCAATCATAAGTTTGTCTTATTAATTGTCTATTAATTGGTTCTTGAAATTTCTCGAGGATGTATGTGTGCATTGCACAACAAAAAATAAACTTTGTTTTTATCAAGGCACCAAAAATTCGTTTGAAAAATTGCAATTTTCTTAAACAGGTTCCCAGCCCTTATTTAAAGTGATATAGCTAGACCAACCCTGCATCACAATGAAAATGGTAGGTGACGTTTTCATAAATTCTGATATTACTATATCTATCTGAACTGTTTTACATAGTATTAAATTATTCTAGCATCTAAAACCTAGTCCTGTTCAACCAAATGGTACACAATCATTGGTGCACAATCACCCTGCAGATGTCTCACAAGCATCATCATCGTCAGAAAACAACAAAGCTAATGGGTCAATCAGATTCAAGGTATATAAATGTTTTTCTCAAGCAATCGGGCTGTCAGAAGCCGATATCGAAGCCGAGACAAAACCGAAGCAGTTTTACAATGCGTCATAAACCTTTCGAACGAACCAGGGGGTAATGAGTGAGCGTACATATATTTTTCTGTTTTGTGTAGAATACAAAGCTATTGTGAACTTAAATTTGTGTATACTAATCATTTCAAAGAGCGTAAAAAACACAGGTGTACAACTTATCACATTTTTCTTTTAATCAGATTTTGTTATAATGTACAGTAGTTTTCAATTCAACTATTCATTTAGATAACAACATCATTAAAATAATTGAAAGTGAAATTAATAAATAAAAAGTAAATTAGGCCAATGAACTTTTTACTTTGCCCAGTGAAACTAATGCAATTACCAATTACTCTTGTGAGTCATATAAGGGCGACGGGGCAAACAAATTTCACTGTAGAATTTCTCAGTTTTATTGCGTCATTTCACCGCGAAGCGCAGCGAAACCCCAAACGTGTATGATCAATAATAAAGAACACTGGAAATTAAAACCCCAATTTAAAAACAAGGCACCATTAGGACCAGTAGAATCAAAGGGTGTTCAATATCACCATCAGATTGGTTTGGTCAGCATGGAGCAATACCCTGCGATAGGCGAAGACGACATTTTAGTTTTAAAAACACTTTTGTCAAATCTTTAAGTTTTCAATATTCACATATTTTAGAAGTTATTTTTCTTGTATTTTCTGATCAATAAATGGTAAGATAATCTTTTTCTTTACTTGTGGAGGAAAGATTGAAGAAACAAGAAGAAAAAAAATTAAGGGAAAAAGAAGCGGAAACCAAAACAAAGAGTTTTGACAAATACTTTTGACTTCAGGAAAGTTTAAGTCATTAGTGGAAGATTCGGGAAAAGTAAGTCTTAATGTGCTGCTCAAATGGAAAGACCCCGGACATCCCCTGTCCACGATTTCTCTTTTTAGACACTGAAAATTCGCAAGCACAACCACCCACTGACGATCTGAACAAAGGTCAAGAAAGTAAGAAAATACTATTTTACAATTGTCTTCATTGGTCGTTTTATGAGTGGGTAATGTATTGATTTTCCAGGTTTACAGATGAACAAGGCTAGATTCCGAGAAAATGGATTAACTCAATTATAAATAATGCAGTATGTTGTCGAACATGCGCATCTCTTTTTAGACGCTGAAACTTCGCAATCTCGGAAAAGTCAACCCACTGACGATCTGAACAAAGGTCAAGAAAGTAAGAAAATACTATTTTACAATTTTTCTTCATTGGTCGTTTTATGAGTAGGTGATGAATTGATTTTCCAGGGTTACAGATGAACAAGGCTAGATTCCGAGAAAATTGATCAATTCAATTATAATGCAGTATGTTATCGAACATGCGCATCTCTTTATAGACGCTGAAACTTCGCAATCTCGGAAAAGTCAACCCACTGACGATCTGAACAAAAGTCAAGAAAGTAAGAAAATACTATGTTTCGCACGTTTTCTTTACATGTGCCTTAATGGTTGGTTACTTCAATAATTTTTACGAGGTTACTGAATTTTAACGTATAGAGTCAAGAACATGAAATAATGAATTAATTAAGAAAACCATGACAGTAAGAGAACACTACATTTCACATGTTTTCATCGCAAACCATTTAAATGGTAGGTACAATACATTGATGTTTTGACATGTACAAGTATAAATTGACATAACATTTACAGTGACAATGACGTGGTATTATTGTTTGATAGTCTACTGGACCGGAACTGCTGGTATGTATTATTGTATATTTATTTTTAAACATTTTTCTTTAACTCTATTAAGTTTCACACGTTTTCTTTGCAACCCCTTTAATGGGTAAGAAATGCATTGACTTTTTGGGTTACACAAGTACAAATTGACATTAAATTAACAATTACAATTATGTGACAATACTGCTTGGTATTCTACCGGACAATAACTGCTAGTATGTTTTTATACTTCGATCTTTAAAACAAAACCTTAGATGAAGGCACAACTTATGTACGTGAGCTTTTGAGGGAATTATATGTCCATACAATGTTAATTTCCATGTCATTTTAACTAAATATTAGTAATGAATTTTTGTTTAGATTTAAAGAAATTGGAACAACTTTTCTATCAGACAAATGACGGCAGGTGTTTGAAACTAACTGATTCAATGAAAGGTAATTACAAACCTACTTAAAACGAGGGAATTGGGGATAGCTCCATAAATGATGTTTTCGACAATGCTGACGTTAGCAATGATGATAGTGACAATGAGATGTCGAAAGCTGTCGGTAAGTTCACCAGTTTTGGTTTTCATTTTATCTTGAAAATTTATTAAGGAAAGTTGCATAAAGGTTATTTGAGTTTCTCAATGAGTCTTAATTCAACTTAACACTTTAAATGTCTAGATTTTTATTATTTTCATGTTTGACTTGAGTTTGTAATTATTTCTTACTTTTCATAATGTAATTAATAACAAGCCTTGTCAAGCCTTGTATAAAAACCTTATTGTTAAAGTGTTAGCTTTTATCATGGAACCAAGTGCACATACATATATATTGTGATGAAACGGATCCTGGGAACGGATACTGGGAACGGATCCTGGGAACGGATCCTGGGAACAGATCCTGGCACTAATGTGACTTTCCAATTTCCGCAAAGGTAACGGATCGAGTGGGGATTGAACCCAGTTAGCTTTTATAAAATTGGGTATGTTGTCTCGCGTTTTAACATACTGCTAATGTTTCTTTAACGAAACTATAAGTATTTCGTTTCGTTTTTAACTTGTGTGAAGTTTTTTTATTTTATTGTTTTTTAGAAAAAGGACTACTCAAGGTAACTCGCGAAGCGAATATATCCAATTCATTGGATTGGTATAAAACACGGATACATCCTCGTTCACTAGTCTTAATGATTCTTTTTGTTGGAAAGGATATGGTCATAGAAGACACAGTAACCTCGTCTTTCTGGAAAGATAGCTACATTCGGTGCCAACATAACTTCGACATAAATCTTCCTTGGGAAAAGATAAAGGGCGTATTAAGGGCCATGGCTAAGAAATATAAAAGTGATTCGGACAAACATATTTCATTTCGTCAAATGTACGAGGAATCAAGGAAGCTGTGGTCTAATACCTTGAAGTACAAGGCTCACAGACAGTAAACTGTTATTAGTTTAATATTATTAGTTTTTATTTATTATTATTAGTTACGAGCAGAGTGTAGCGCAAGCGGATTTGAGTGCGTCTCCCTATCCACCCGCGAGAATATGGTAAATTTGCTATACTGTCGAATCAAAAAAATTAGTTAAAATTTGTTAAAACTGTCGGCTGCTGTAATATTCGTTTTGATTACATTTGAAACAATAAAGCGAATAATTTACATTTGATACTTTAACAATGTAAGTTCTTTTGTGTTGTGTTATCATGTTATTTCTTGTGGAAAATTTGTTTTAAAGTGCTTTTGTGATGATATTAGTCGTTATGGTCATTAATTCTGTTATCACCATCTTAGGAATTAGAGTACAAAACAACTATTGAAAGTTTTTATAAATGTGTTTAAAGGGTTAAGGTATATGGGTTTTTCGTGGCTGCTTGGTGGTGCACTCAATCTAGAGAAAATAAACTTTGAATCTAAATACACTTGGAAATTATTTCATGTATTTTTGTTACTTTGTTTTAAGAGAGTTGTAGTTAGACATTTATTTCAGTCAAATGAAGAAACAAGGATTACAAAGCCAAAAAAATCCTGGCTGATGAAAGTCAATTCATAGTTCTTTACTTGGTTTCAACTAATAACAATATTCAATCAATGTAGAAAGGGTTACACGCGGTAAAACGGAGTCTCACCTCATGTTCACCAGCGAATAACTTATATCATAACAGTATATTGTAAAAAAACATTAAAGGACTGGGCTTTTTTGAGTTTCTAGTAGGCCAATGGGCTATATTTCGTGATTGGATTATGATATGAACTAGAAATTTGGTATGAAATTACTTCGAACTAAGAGTGCTAAGAAAATCATTCTAAAAAAGTTATGGTTGCTATGGTGACGTATCGACGTCATATAGTACAAATAAATCAATAAAAATAGCAATGCATCTTTAATTTGCTATATTTTTGATGATCTAAATAACTTTTTAAATTTGTGAACATCTGAAACAGCTGAAAAGCTAAAAAGATAGGCTTTCATTAATTTATTTGCAAAAAATCAAGTCCCGGCTAGCTACAGTAAAATCTAAGGAAATAGCACTGTATTTGATGTTCAGAAGCTCCGACATTATTAATTTGAAGTTTCCCTAACATCTTAAAAAGAATAAATTAAAGAAATCGAAATTGAACATCACAGTCTCATAATTGATCACTTAAGACCCACTCACTGGCAGGGTTAGCCAGAGTTAGAAAAATGTTCAACTACTCTGAACTCCGTAATAGCGAAATTATGCGTCCTTTGATCCTTTATGATCCACCTGCACCAGTTTCATTCCACCGGAGAAAAGGGTTAGGGTTATAACTAATTTTTGGCTGAATTCAAGTATGTTTGATGATATTAGCTCCATGTTCATCTGAAATTCGAAAATTATTGTCTGGTGTAGACCAGACTATGGTTTCCGCTGGTTTTTAATTTATGCGTGCGGTGCAAGTTTTTTTTGAGCATAACCGCTTGAGACAGTTGATTTGCCTTAACACGGAGTCAGTTAGGGCGAGGAAGAGGAAGAACGTTTTGTAAAAAACCAGTTATTATGGCGCTTTTCCCTCGGCTTTTCTAAGCTCAAAATTTACCTCCATAATGCACATTACGTATAAGCGACGAAACTGCTTTAATTTATGCAAGGTTAAATTAGGCTTATTAACCAAAACAGAAAGAGGTATGGGACGAGCCTCCTATAATTTTAGCCTCCAAACCCAGCTAGGGGTACCGAAGCTAAATTTTGCACTTACCGCATTGCGATTAAGAATTTCGAAATTCTTGAACAGTCTATCGTGAACACACCATAACCAATTCAGTGAACACACAAATGACTTCCCTTGAAAGTTAGGCTTATTTTGAGGAAGTCTCAATGATAACCAACGAACATGTCCATAACCAATCTGGTGATATACTAAAGACTTCCCTTAAAAATTAAGCTTATTCTCAGGAAGTCTCAATAAATCAATAATATCCAACGAACCCGCCAATAACCAATCCGGTGAACACAATTCTATGAACAACTCCAATCTTTTGTCTCTAAGATATCAGCTTAGGCTTATTTTTGGCTAGTGAGACTTCCTGAAAATAAACCTAAGTTATAAAGGAAGTCTCTTTAATAAATCTCAAACACTTACACTATTAGTGTGTATCAAATACTTACACTATTAGTGTGTATCAAAGACTTACACTATTAGTGTGTATCAAAGACTTACACTATTACTGTGTATCAAAGACTTACACTATTAGTGTGTATCAAATACCTTACACTATTAGTGTGTATCAAATACTCACACTATTAGTGTGTATCAAATACTTACACTATTAGTGTGTATCAAATACCTTACACTATTAGTGTGTATCAAATACTTACACTATTAGTGTGTATATAAGTGTTTAAGAACAAGTTGAACATTGAAGATAACATTGACCAACCAAGAACTGTAATTTTCAAATTACTAAGGTATTAGGATAAGAAGAAAGTTTTGAAGGAAGGCTCAAAGCTAAGAGGAACAAACATCTGGATAAACGAAGATTTTTCAAGGAGGACTGTTGAGTTGAGAAAAAAACTATTGGAACAAATTAGAAGGAGGAAAGCAAACGGAGAGCAGGGACTTTACCTTAAATATTTGACAATAAAGAAATACAACAAAATAAAAAAAACAGAAGATGAAATTTTAGATACTAACGGTAAGGATGACAACAACAAGTAAGACATCTCCCCTGACTGACGATAATGACCCTGACGCTAATTTCTTCAACAATATTAAGATTGATTATCGATACCAAAATATTGACGACACACGTGATTACTTGAAAAACCAATCGAAACCTCCTTTTTCTAAGTCTGAATATTAGAAGTTTAAACAAACACATTGACGATTTCAAATTCATCATTGGCAAAATGAATCACCCGTTTAAGTTAATATACTTGACAGACACCTGTGTCAAAAAGAAGATATCACAAATTCTAAATTTGAAATTGAAGGGTTATAGGGCTATCCATTAACTTCGAAATAGTGGTCTTGGGAGAGGAATATGTGTCTTTGTTCATAAAACATTAAACATTACATTACATTACATTTTAAGTAAGAGAAGACTTAAACATTAATAATGAAGTATGTGAATCTCATTCTATTGGAATTATTCAACAAATGAGCAAAAACTGTATTGTAACTACCATGTATAAACCACCATCTAGTATTTTTAAACGTTTTAAAGGCATTCTTAAAACAAATCTCTCTAACGTAGGTAAAAGGCATTTATACATAACAAGAGATATTTACACCAACCTTTTAAATTACGAAATAGATTCCAACGTCACTCACTTTTTGAATACTCTTTTTCAGTATAATATCTTACCTTTGATCGATAAACCGACACGAGTAACCCGTAATAGTGAGACCTTGATAGATAATATTCTGACGAAGACTCTTAAAAATGGTAAATTGATAAAAATCGTTTTTAAAGGTGCCAGAAAGAAATCCAAAATAAACCATTATTCAAGCTTGTTAAAGAAAACTCTAGGAAATCGAAAAAAAACATGGGAAGTAATCAAAGAAGTAACTGGAAAACAAAAATCAAAAGCTGAAAGTTAATTTCCAAAAAAGATTGTAACTGAAAATAACAATCAAGTTCTTGAGCAAAATGAAATTGCTGAACAGTTTAACAAGTTTTATGTGAATGTTGGCAAAAACCTAGCGGATAAAATCGAACCGACTAAAAAATGTTTCCAATCATACATTACTAAAGTTGAAAACGATATCATAGAATTTGATTTGTCTTGTGAGGAATTCGATAAAGCATTTCAATCGCTTCAATCAAACAAGGGAGAAGGTGTGGATGAAATTAACGTCAACATAGTAAAATCAGTTCTCGATCTTATCAGAAGCCCGCTTCATTACATTTTAAATCTTTGTCTAAAACAGGGTGTGTTTCCTGACGACTTAAAAATAGCAAGAGTGATTCCGGTTTTTAAAAGTGGCGACGATTCTCTACTATCTAACTACAGACGCATTTCTATCTTGCCATTTTTTTCGAAAGTCCTAGAACGAATTATGTACAATAGGCTTTTCGATCATCTAATAAAACATAGTATCTTATACAATAAGCAATTTGGTTTTCAGAAAGGACATTATACAGAACATGCAGTAGTAAGTATGACTGATGAAATACTCAAAGGCTTCGATAAGAATATGTACACATTAGGGGTTTTCATAGACTTATCGAAAGCCTACGATATTGTCAATCACGAAATTCTGTTTAAAAAACTTGAACTCTATAGCGTGCGTAAAAACAACTTAAAATGGTTTAAGAGCAACCTATCAAAGCGAAAACAGGGGATTTATTGCAACTCAGCTCTTTCGACTCTGAGAGATATAGTTTGTGGGGTTCCT
>JAUBWS010103554.1:0-10577 GCA_032270445.1 Darlingtonia californica | reverse complement strand
TGTGGAATGAGAACGTCCTGAAGGGCTGTGTGTTGCCTTGTTATCTCCATTATATGTTGAAGCACGCTGACAGTATTAAAGGCTCACACATATACAAAGATCTACAGTCTATTGATTCACAAGCAAGGGGTTCACACTTAAACAGCGGCATGCGTCTGTTGGTAAAAAGATTTTATGAAGATTTCCCAAGAAAACGTGCATGCGAAGGCCACTATTGGCAGTTCTTGTCTGAAGAGTTCTTCAAAGCCGTGTACGAAAGAAATTTGAGGCTACTTATAGTGCAGCGGAAAGAAGAAATTGTTGTTTGCCGACCACAAAACGATTTTTTGGTATACAAAGATGATGTTCCTAACACTACATCAAGTTCTTATGCCTATCCTGTCTCAACTTCATATATTAGAAATACGAATGCTGAACAAAAACCACCTCTTCTGCCCATACTGAAGTCAGCTTTTGTTCATGTTGATGAAATCCCTGTATTCATTGAGTATGATTTTGAAAAAGCGGAATGCCAATTAACAATTATTTCTCCAGCCATTATTAGAGAACGATTGGTCGGATTAAACACTCAGATATTACCCAAACACCCACTATCGGTCAAAGAATCGATATTTGAGAAAGTTGATAACGTGCGGACTGTACTTGAATATTGTCTCAAGGAAGCGACATCTAAGGAAAGTGAGGAAGTTGAACTGGAGGATTTGCCATTGTGTGCTCTTGCAGATAGCACAGTCACAACATTCCACAATGCAAAGCCGCGCTTTCTTACTAAATACACAGATTTTTTCCCAACAAAGCAGTTCTTGTTTGTTCATAAAGGTCTGTTTTATACCATAAAGGATAAATGCGTGAAGAAAGGTTGCACACTGTCGTTTTGCCTGGATCAATTTCACGAAATGTTATTGGAATGTTCATCAAGAGAACTTCAGAACCGAGAAATACCTGTGCTTTTTAGTCAAAACAGCGAAGTCTCGCACGGTTGGATTAAGAATTTTTGGACATTTGTATGTTCTTTGAGGGATCCAAAAAAAAAAGATGATGATGATATCGTTGATTTGGATCCTCTAGAAAATTGGTCGTTCATTTTGGCTGAGCGGAATGGAGTTGACTATTTGATGCCGATTAAATTCAGAAAGCACGTTCTGTCTTTCGCTGATGGAATTCGACATATGAACGAAATTCTTAAGCGACACCATGTTTACCAGCCTAAAGAAAACAATTTTTACCACCAAGAGAAGATCAAACTGATCTTTGGTCGATCTGAATGTGTGAATGATTTGATAAATGGATTGCATCTCGCTGGAGGACATGAGATACGTTTTCAATCTGAGGAAGCTAATACAATGTTGTCGCATTTTTCCCATTGTTTCGACGAAATCGGTTACCCGGAAAGAGAGAAGATCAAGCCAATGCAACTGTTTCAAAAGTTTGACGGATCGATGACTGATGTAGCTCATTCCTCAACCAAGATGTTGCCAATTGGAATCCCTGCTGATGGTATTTCCATATTGCAGGAAAGAACAACCTGCATATTCCTCTCACATAAATCGCATTTGGAAGCATTATACAAGAACCTCGGCATACCATGCATCAACTGGATAACCTTCTACAGCCAAATCCTTTTAAGACACACGGATGACTTTAGCAATGAAGACATGAAGAAACATCTTGTTTACCTTCGTTTACAAATTCAGATGATGGGATTTGATGATGAAGATCTCTACCCTGTGATACAACAGCTGAAGCAAACCAGACTGTTTCCTTCCAGAGACGGCGTTAAACGACTGTGTAGTGAAATGTTCAATCCAAATGATACAATCTTTATGGAAATGTTGACCAAGGATAAATTTCCATCGGAAGAATACTGTACGCGCGAATGGTTGCCATTTTTATTCAAGCTTGGTGTTGTTGAAGAAATTGACCAAGAGCGATTTGCTCATTTCTGTAGAGAGCTTGAAATTACAAATGATCTTGAAAAATTGTCTTGCGTGTCCGAGTTGTTGTGTGGAAAGTTACAAAATAAGCCATTCAACAATGACTTGTTTCTTCACAAGATCTCTGGTTACAGGTTTATAGTGCCAGCGGTTGTCAATACAAATTGCAGCAACATTTACCAAAGCTTGAATTCTGCAACCGATCGAATTTGTTATAGAGGATCCTGCAGTCATGCAGCAGAAACACTCGTGTGGACTCTGAAGTTCATTCTACCGACCTACAGCACCGATTGGTTAAACAAAAGAACTTTGAATTCCCTTGGGGTTGTCACCACTGACAATGTAAATCAAGATGTAGTGTTGTCGAACTTAAAGAACATAATTGTCAACGCTCCAGGGAACTTTGATAAGCGAACGACTACGTACCTGAGGATTAAGCAAGATCTCACAGATCCTTACTATAAAGTTTTGAAAGATTTTTATAGCTTCACGAAGGGAAGACACTATGACTTTAAATCCAACGTCAAGAATCTTAGTTGTATCATGGTGCAAGATGGTAGTGGATTGGAGGTTCCGAGGCGAGCTGTTCTCCAAGAAGAAGAGTTGACAATCCATCCATATTTGAATTTCGTGCCGGTCGAGTTAGGTCAATACTTCGACTTGTTTGAATCTATGGGATGCTCAAAAAAAGTGACAGTGAACCAGTTAGCAGATGTTTTACAGCAGCTTTACATAATTTCAAAAGGGAATGTGTTAGGTCCAAATGAACAAAAAGACGCTGCAAAGGCTGTTTGTTTTTTAAGTAACAAACTTGGGAAAGAACGCGGAGGAGATAGCTGGGATGATGATGCAAACCAAGTTCTTTATGTGCCCACGATAACGTTCACTGATCAAAAGAAAGTAAAGCTGACCCCCTCATTGGATAGCTTGTACATGGACGACATGCACTTGGAAGATCGCTTAAAGAAGTTCGATGCTCCTCTGGTTCTTCCAGAATACGATTCTACACTTGATGATAACAAGTTGGTCAACAAAAATCTAATGAGTTATTTACCAGAGGCAAGGAAGCCAAAAATCCTTAGCCAATCACTGAAAGAAATTTTGGCTGGTAGCAACAAAGAAGTCGAGGAGAGTGTTGGCTCTGACCATGTAAGCAATCTAATAAAAAGAAGGATTCAGCACCCAGTTTTTATAGACTGTATAAAGCGTCTTCATTTCCATGAAGACATCGAACCAGATGATGTCTGCAAATGCTTGATGAATGTAAAAGTGTATGTCAAGAGAAAAATAGAAACGAATCTTCAATACAAAGGAAATGTAATTGAGGGAAGCCAAACATCAAAACCCATGCATTTCAATGTTGACACCACACTTGGCGATGCCATTCTTGAAATTTACATCGGATTAGAAGCTGTAGCAGAAACAGCTCTGTTTACTGATGTGGCTATCGGTCTTCTGAAGATACTTGGCAACAAGCTGACAAAAACTGAGACTGTCATGGCTGTACTATTGCTATTAACAGAGGATTTGAATAAATTGCCAGAATTCCTTGACTCAAAAAATATCTCAAGAGACAAAACTTCGATCAGGAGCTTAGGAACACTTCCGATACCCGGTGAACCAGTACCTAAAGAACTATACGAAATGCTGAGACCTGATTTTTCTTCTTTTGAAATCGGGGAATATGTGGCTGTCGAAATTTCAGAGTCAGAGGATGAAGAATTGCAGTTTTACTATGCGATATTCAAAAGGCATGACCCGAATCCGGAAGTGAGCAAACGTAAGTATGGTTTACAAACTACCGAAGATGAAGATTTGGTTGAAAAAATCGCCGCTTGTTTAGTCTACAAATTTGAGCGAAGTTTCTTGAATAGTGAGAACGAAGAAGATGACGCTTTGGCTGTATCGTTAGATTTCTTGGTTGACTTCAAAGATAAGAGTTTTGAGGAGATCAAAGAGGAGATTCGACGTTTATTTCAAAGCTTAAAAACGGAGGACGAGAAAACAATAAAACGGGTTCTACGACGACTTTATTTGACATGGCACCCTGATAAACATCCGAAACAGACGAAAGAGCTGGCTACCAAAGTCTTCCAGTTCATCCAAGAGGAGTTACGAAAACTCAACGAGAAGAATATCATCGATATTGATGAATGGGACAGAGAAGCTAGTCGATTTTGGTCTTTCTACAGCCAATATAGAAGCAACTATAGAAGTCATTATTCTAGTGGAAGCTCTTATAGTTTCTATACGCCACCTACGTTTCGCACACTCAATCCCCAGCCTGCAGTGGCGAAGAGGTGGTGGAAGCAGGCTCAATACGATGTAGAAGCATCGGAACATGCATACAATACATCATCAAGGAATTACGAGTGGATTTGTTATATGGCTCATCAGGTAAGAAATCTTTTTTGCTAGAGGATTTCCTCCTGTCGACACGGCTAGCCGTTTTAACGATCGAATGACGTCGTATCAGAAAAATATTTTAAGGGCCGTGTATAAAACAAGGTGTTCGAGTTATCAATGGTTCGAGTTATCGGAAATGTACTGTACCAATATTAGACTCAAATTTTGCCAATAAATAAGAACATATATTAAGATAAATCGGAGGCTGAGACATTTTAAATTTTAGGGAAAACATCGTTGCTCGAAATTAAATTGATTGTATTTACAATCGAATATACACTGTTCTAGACTTTTTAAAATAAATCAATACTATATGAATATATTTAGGGTGCAGAGAAAGCCATCAAAGCTGCAAGATACAGAGATCACTACGAGAGATTGATGTCTCATAATCTTACCGCCCTTGCTTCATCAACACCATCCAATGGCGCCCTTGAATTATCAACACCTGATTCAGGCCTTCTAAACAATGCTAGAGAACTGCAAAGGATCACACGCAGTGCAGAAGCAATGCGTTATCCAGATTGTTGGGCGATAAGTGTTCCGCACGATCAATACAGTCAAATTGACGCAGAAAAAGTGAAGAATTTAGCTCGAAAGATCGTGGACATGGTAGGCAGTATGGTAAATTAGATAAGTAAGTTTTTACTTTTAGTTTTTAGATATGCGAGAGTATCAAAGTTCCATGATTGTACTCAATTTTTTAATCCTTAGAGCCCAAAAGACGCACGTTTGCGTCAAAATTTGACCATAATACCACCATGTCATAACTTCTGAACCATTCAGAATTGGCAATTGCAACTTTTTTAAAGAGCATAAAATGAGCTTTTTTTTGGTACTAACCTTATTTCCATCCACTGTCCAGAAATTCACGTTGAAAGTTTGAAAAGTATTAAAAAAATGTTGGATTTTTTCCCCTTTTTTAAAAAACACTTGACTTACTTGACTTGATTTACTTTGACTTAATTGCGTAACCCTGAGTCTTTGCACACTCCTTTGAAATGTATGGTTTTCATCAAGGACGATCTCTTGCCTTTCGCGTATCTGGCTCGATCATTTTCTGAGGTCTCCCTCTTCTTCTGCTTCCTGTGAATTCTTCTTTATACGATCTTCTTACGAAACTGTTATCATCTCTTCTGTTAACGTATCCAAACCAATTGAGTCTCCTTTTCTTGATTTTATTCAGAATGTTATTGTTTACTCCAAGTACCCTCTTGATACCTTTCAACCTGCATCTGTCCTTCGTGATTTTCCAGTCATTGCATGAAGACAGTCTTTTCAAAAATTTGCAGTTTCCTTGAATCTTCTGTTTTTAATATCAATGTTTCGGAGGCATAAATTGCAATCGGTACTATAAGGGTGTTATACAATCTCAATTTTTTTTTCGTATGATATGTTCTTTCTGGACCAGACTGTAGCTTTAAGCCTACCAAAAGCAATGCTAGCGAGAGCGACTCTCCTTTTTAATATCATTTGATGTGTTTGGTACAACTGAGCCTAGAAATATAAAGTCCTCAACTTGTTCAACGGGTTCATTTTCTGCAAAATACTGCAATGTGGTTATGGGGAAATCACTTTCTGCAGGCACTTTCCGATTCTTGTGTAGATAATTGAAGCTTTTAAAGCAATGTTGTAATTAGTGTTGTGTCATCTGCATAACGTACATCGGTCGATAACTCTTCAGTTAAGTGAAAGTCTTGAAGGCATGAAAGTTCATCTATCACAAACTCTAGGAATATGTTAACCGGTGTCGGTGAGACAATGCAGCCTTGACGTACGCCGACACGAACAACGAACCATCCAGTTAGAGTATTTTCGATAGCCACAGCACATTTGGTGTTGTGGTACATAAATTAAAGCTAGGGGTTAAAGCTAAAGCGGGACAGGAGATGTCTTCATGTGCGTGCTATGCAACATTGCTCTATTGTGTGCACATGAAACTGTCAGGTCGAAATTGTTGTATGAAAAATGACGGTTATAAAATTTTCCTAGAGAAGAAACAGTATTTAGTAAAAACTAATGATGACATGGTCAATTTAACCTTTCTCTTCTTATGAAAAAATTGCCGGGTACAACAAAGTTTACGAAAAAAGAGAACATCTGGTATATGCCATACTGTTTTCAAGATTTAAAACGATGTAAAGAGATTACATTTGGCTGAATAACGCGCAGTTATTGTACTTTTTTGAATTGCTTGTGTCTCATTCAAAAAAACTCTATAGGGACAAAACAAATGAAACAAACGAAAATCTTCATGATGACACATTATGTAAAAAATAAAGATATCGAAACTAAAGAATTTCCCCTACAAGTATGTTGCAGGCTATGGCGACACAATTGCTCCGCAGTATTATAAAAATTGACTCTGTGAAATTTTTGCTCCACGGGGTGATTTTTGCTGCATTGTAGAAAAAAAACTAATATGGGGCACGGATGTTTTTTTTCGTGCGCATATGCAATGGAGCAAATCTGCATAGCATGCGCATGAAAAACTACTCTCGTTCCTTTAGTTTTTCTCGCAGTTGTGTCTAAATTTTAAATGAATAATTTACAAAACAATTCCTCGTTCACAAACTTAGAACAAATGATTAGTAGTACTACTGTACTAGTAGTTGTAAACTTGGGAAAAATCCAAAACCGACCATAGTGTTATAGTCAGGCGTACTATTGTGCACGAGGTTACTGGTTCGATCCACGTTCCTATAATTTCGAGTTGCTTTGACTTAAAATCAGTTATTAGTCAGCTGGACTGACTTAGTGAAGACTGTTACTCGATCGATTCGCTCGTCTAGACGCGAATTCGTACTCGATCGATTCGCTCGTCTAGACGCGAATTCGTTGTGATAGATGTATGTCTGTGGACCCTCCTGGAAACAACCGACTAGCCGTCCAACAAGTCTGTGTTATGCTATCCACAATAAATATCAGGTTCTATCTATCTATTTATCTACCATCTAAAAGAATTGCACCCCAATTAATTTCCCTAATTCGGGAAAAGTAATTTGACGCTAAATTCTTCTTTAAAAGGTTTATCTGAAGTCATCACTCATCAAGCAACTGGGATGTTTTAGTTAGTTAGAAAGACTTCAGAAGCTATCTCAAAATACCGAACATTTTATGTAATGGAAAAGTTGTTTGTTTACAGAAAGTTTCATCACAATTTGGACGAAACACTGAGGGATCTGCCGCCTTTTAATGAGCGAACGATTGGTCGATGATGGTGTTACTCGATGCACTCTACCATGTTTCTTTATGTTTTTAACGGTTTTGTGCTTCTGCAAAAAACTATTTTTGAATATCGTGAAATAAATTTTGTATTTGATCTTTTTTTATGTTTTATGATAAGCGTATTTGTCTTAACATTATTATTATAACTGTTTTTATTAGATTTTACATTAGATTTTAGTCCACTCGACTGACTTGTTTTCGCAATTTCATTATCAATTTCAAAATTTCCTTTAAGTAGGGTATTAAGATTAAACCGGGAAAAATAAGAAACAATACAACCAACGCCGATAATCCTGAATACCGGTTATTTCGAGTTTTTTTCTTATTTAAAATTATTTTGCCGAAAACGTAACGTTAGTGAGATCAGGTGAGATGTGCAACACAACATTAAAAGCGCAAACAGAGGAGACTATTGACTACTGAACCCTTAAAATTTAGAGATACTCTATTGTCGGGAACTGTTGCGTTTTCGTGGAATTAAACTTATCGGTTCACAGAAATCAAATATCGCAAAAAATCGAGAAAAAAATTTTTCACTGAACACCTGTGCATTAGCCAAATATTGCGTTTTTAAGATTTTGATTTCAAAGATGAAGACGTTTTGAATTTTTGCGGAATTTATTTTGGTGGCTCATACAAAAATCTTGACATTTCGCAGAATTTGATTTTATTTTCGAAAAACTGCGAAACTGCAAAATGTTTCAGTGAAAATTTCTGACGACAAAGTTAGAGATTTAGATTTCGTTTGAGTTTGAGGAAGGGCAAGATTTCGTATGTTTTAACCTAGGATTGGATTCTTACCGTTTGGTATTTTTCAACGAAAATGATTTCGTACAGAAGTGACGGAAAGTGAGAGAAATTTTGTAAGACCATACTACATAATTCGAGCTCTAAAATTGTTGTTATTACCGAAAATCATTGATACGTGATTTGCTTAGCTTCCGTTTTGTATCGGCCTTTAACTCTACAAACGGTAAATGATAGTACCTTACCTTGAGAAAATTATTTTTCCGTATCGGTAATGAAGTCTGATACAGGCAAGTTCACACATAGTCTGATACGCAGACCTTTCGCCGAGCACGCAAAGCGCTTAACACGATTACATTTAGTGATCACATCAAAGTGGTATCTGTGTTTTAATTCTGGTCTGTAAAATACACACCTTGTAGGGACCGAAGTGCTTAACATTAAGCTTCGCGTGTGTGTGGATTAGTCTACATATCGGGAGGTACGAAGTATCGGGAGGTATTTTATAAATTTTGTGTGGAAATCCAACAGCGTAGCAGAATTTTACTTCGGCGAGTGTGTTTTGTTCTTTCAGTGGTGACTAGTGTTATCCATATACGATATGTAACACATATATGTAACGACCCCCCTGGAAAAAACATTTGTCGGCAAATCCTACTTATTCTGTACTTTTCAAAACTTAGATTTCGTGTTAGAAATTTCAGTTTTATCAACACTAATTTGTCGTTGGGAATGTGATTTTACCCAATCTAGAGGGATCGAAGTTCAAAATTTTCTCTGGCGCGTCGGGCCATGGTGGGTCCTCATACGTCACAATACCAAACAACTTCTTAGCCGGGTATGCTTGTAAACTCTAGATCCGCCCCTGATGTCGGGAAATTTGACTATTACACCCCCCCCCCTCCCTCCCCCGGAAAAATGTCTCGCCACGGCCCTGGTTAAGCGAATTTCATCTTCCACTTGAGAGAAATGTTTTATTGAACGAGTCATAGGAAAACAAAGTACGATAGGAGTATTTTCTAGGCTGTTTTTTTCCCAAAGAATTTATTGCCCACACTTTAATTCATACTTAACTTTTGTTGGTAACTTAAATGGCATTGTAAAAAAAATAGATTTGACAAAAACTTTAGTTTTAAGGGATTTTTATAGAGACCTATGGGCTCCATGTCCAAAGATTGTTTAAGTATTTTCCGGCAATTAAGGGATAATGCCTACCTTGTACCAAAGCCTTTAACGCTCGTTTTCTTGAAATTCCGTGTGGGGCGGGGACAGTTTACCCTTAACCCTATTTCATGAAGCTTTATTCGGGCTCTTGACATCCGAGGATGGATTTAGTCCTATGTTAATATATCGAAAGCCCACATAAGATTCTAATTTGGTGGGATTGCATCCCTTCAGAAGGGAACAAAACTTTTCCCGCCTCCAGTAGAAACAGGGCAAAACTAAAGTCAGTTTTTATCTGTAGAACTCTAGATTGCCTTACAGAAATTGACAATTTCGGGCAGAAGATTACCAAAATCTGGAAATAGTCCAGCAATTATAGTGTTAAAATAAGAAAACCTAACTTTTCTAACAATAGAATGGACCAATTTTTGCAACTATTGCGTGAATAAGAAAATTAGCTAAAAACGTGCGTTTATTTGGTGGTTAACGGATTATTCCAAAAATCTGTCAACGTAGAGTATTTGATCTTGGGCGTTTTACCCTACTGCCTTTGAACACTTTCCAAATGTTTTTTAGAAGCAGCATGTACATCAAATTTTAGTGTTTAGCTAATGAAATGCCATTCATGGAATATTTCCAGATTTTAGTAAACTTTAGATATTGTCTACTTTCTGATCTGGGACTGCTGTATGTTTGCGACATTTGTCGCAGAGATCCTAGGTCCCTGCCCGGGGTCCAGGTGGACATTGAAACTTAACGTTCATTTATATCTACAGTTGAATTTTTACCAACGTGAACTCATGGACAAAGATGATAAGTTATTTCACGGTCGTGGACCCCTGGTAGAGACCTAAGAGAACTTCTACGCATTTGATTTGGTGTTTTTAGTTTGAGTTTACCACGGAATCATTCATTCTCAATCGATCAACTTTCAAACTGTTAAGATCCAATTTTTGGAGACGTTAATTATTTATAAAGCCCTGCAAAAACCATGAATATTGACAACTTCTACTATTTTAGTTATAGTTGGTATTCAGATAGATCACGATGATTGTTGGGAAGCAACTTATTTTTAGATCAAATCAACCTAACTAAAAA
>JAUBWS010103543.1:0-10578 GCA_032270445.1 Darlingtonia californica | reverse complement strand
TTTTGCCGCCGTTTTTGCAGCCGCTAACACAAAACGAATCGAGGGTGCTATATAACGTTAAAAAATTTTAAATTTTGTGCTGATGTCAGTCAACATTTAACTTAAAAAAAATTGTTTTTCTGAGATTTTTGCTGAGGTAAGCATATTTTTCTGAAAAAAGTGATGAATTTTGAATTTTTTTTATTGTAATATACAATTTTTGCGAAAATTTTAAGGTGATAAGCCTTTTCAAACTTGAAATAATTAATTCTTTATTCTGGTGACGTCATCAAAATGGGTCAAAATACAGGTTTTCAGCCAATTTCTCACAATAGGCATATTTGGTACCATCTGCCAGGACAAAAAAGTTATATCTGATTAGCGATAGGCTTCTTTTAAGCCATAAATGAACATTATTTGTATGATGGATGCATGGGATATTGAAACCTGGCCTTAATGTCTTGCAAATAACCTAAAGTAAACTTGTTAACTAATACTAATAGTTAGCACACCAAATTGTACCCAAACATAATTCACATATAGAAAAATTATGCAAAAAATAACAGGGTTTTTGATGACATCAGCATTTTTTGATGGAATAAGGGTGAGTTCATCGCTGTCTCTTAACAAAACCTTATGAGTAGTTACACGTATTTGCCGGCGGGGTGAAACTCAACCCTGGGGCTTATTTCGCCCCTGTTCTAGCACAGGAGCGAAATTTACCCCGGGGTAGATTTGAGCATGATTTTTACGTGTAACACCAAAAACTTCTTTCGCCTCTAGATACCCCAACCAAAATATTTCACCCCAGGGTGATCGTCAACCCTATACGTGTAACATAAAACGAACTCCATATATTTCTACATCGGGGTGAAATTTCGACCCGGAGTGAATTTCACCCCGCCTTACTGTAACCGGGGTCTTAGGAAGATTTCAACCCGGGGTGAAAACATGTTTTTCAACCCGGCTTGAGCATGAAGTGTAACGCAAAATATTTTTAAATTTCTAAACCAGGATAAAATTTCACCCCGGGACTGAATCTCACCCCGCCTATGTGTAATCGGGGTCTAAGGGACTTTCCCAGCCTTTTTCACGAAAGTAAGGGACTTTTCCAACCTTTTTTTCACGAAAGTAAGGGACTTTCCCAGCCTTTTTTCACGAACCCTACACTTTTCCAGCCTAATTCACAAAAAACAACTGAAATTCCAGCTTCCTTTTTCCGGGAATGTTATAAATCAATAAAAGATTTTTCAAAAAAACAACCTATTTTCCAACTTTTCCAGCATTTCCAGCCCCGGTGGACACCATGCGCTTAGCAACATATATATTGTCAGTGTAAGTGCTGTCGGTGATTATGCATAATATTTTCATAGATTTTACCTAGCTTATATCATCTTAACTTATTAGAATGAATTAGTTCTTTATTTAACTATTTTAATGTTTTCAACTTTAAACAAAGTATCCTTATCTAATCTATAAAGATTTTAATTTCTATGACGTCATAGTTGACGACACAAAATTGTTTTTTCATTCCTGTTTCCTACCAACGTATTCACTTATATTTGTAATCGAAAAAGATTCAGGTTGCTTTTATTACTTCAATGAAAAGAAAATTTCAATTATAATTAGTAGTCAAAGAGTTACAAGCTTTTTAAATTTTAGTTTTAGCAATTTCGAGATACACTTTTTAAATGACTGTTTTTTGGTTCTAATTTAGGGAATGAGTAGACCTTTGTTCCGTTTAAATGTAACTTAGTACATAGTACCTTAAGCATACTAAGATCTTACCAAAATTGTCCCAAATTAGCGTAATTTTGGTCAAAACCTCTCGAATTCGAAACTAATACACGCGAAAATTAGTACGCTTAACGTAATATACTTATATTTATATACCTATGTAATATCTTCAAAATAAAATATTAGGAAGTAGTCTAGAGTTAAATAAGAAACAACTATTTATTTAAAAATTTTCTTTTGAAATATAATTGAAAGATATTTCCTTCGAATTAAAATTAGTTATAAATCCTATAGATAGGGAGTCTTAAAACCTTGACAACTTCCACAGCTAAAAAATAAATGTATTCAAATTCTGGCGTGTTATAATCGTATGAAACCTAAACAATATGACAAATATATTGTAAGAAAAATCATTGACATAATGCATGTCAGTGCTAAGTTAATACAAAGCTAAACATATTTCCCCTCCAACATTGACCAACATTGGAAAAATGGAAAGAGTGGCGACAAAAAATTTGCCATTTTTTGCTTTCCTTCAACTATATTACAACGGATATTACACCAACGATAGTAAAGCTTATACACTTAAGTTTACACAATTTGAACCACGTCAATGTGTGCAATAAAAATACCTTGATTAAAAATCTGACAACACATCGGTCGTGTGACGAACCATGGACTTGAACTCAGTCGGGAACTTGATGTAGTATTATTGAGGAAACTTCACTTCCATTAAGTTTCCGATTGAGTTCAAGTCCCCGGTAGCTCAGTTGGTAGAGCTGTAGCCCTAGAAAGGATAGGTCGTGGATTCGAGTCCCACCAGGTCCGTAGGTTTTCCTACGGATTTGGCCACTTGTCAATGGTATGGCATGGAGCTGGATTACACTTCACATTGTAAGTATGGTCAAATTACTAAGTTATCTTAATTAAATAAAATGCACCAAAATTAATAAATAAATTAAAATGTAATTATAAATTCATTTTGTGGTTCTAACATATGATTTATATTGCCGTTTTAGACCTTTCCTTCTTTCGTACAAAACTCTCTAAAACAGGTTGAATAATCGAGGTAAACTTAATGTTTCTAGATGACTCGCTAATTCAATATTTTTTGACTGACTTTTTACGAAAAACTTTAGTTGTCTACAACCGTAAGATAAACATATTCTAATGTTATAAAAATTTTGCATGTAAAACAAAAATAGCCTGTAATAAGATTACTATGTAAAGGCACAATGATTGGGAAGATCTAAAACAACAATGAACAAGGAATTGATAGTGTTTTATTTGATAGATTTTGAGTTTTTGTTTTCCGCCGAGATTTAAAAATTCTTGATTTAATCATCACATACCTGGGCATTTTAGGAAAATCTGCAATGCAAACTTCATTTTTCTTACATAATTCAACCATGTTAAGTCAAAACTTAAATCTTACCAAACAATAAAAAATTCCTACCCAGTCCCATTAAAAAATTTTGCAAGAAAAACTATATATAATTTCGTGTATGATATTAAAAACAATTGTCATAAAAAAGAATTACAATTAATTTGTGGTCTGAAAAGTTTATCAAATCCTGAACCAAAAAACAATATACCATAAAGAAATTGCTTTTAACAAAATGTGAAAACGGACTTATAATTTGACCTCCGCTAGTTCCTTTTGGGTTAAATGTCTATCATTGCAGACTTTAAAAACTTTCTACACAAGATCTATAACCTAGACTTCGCTATGGTTTTCTCTTAAAACACTTAAGTATTTTTGTTAGCCTAGTAGCCTTACCAAAGAAAGGCTTTATGCTAGATTTATATACGATATACACTGCACTTTTGAAAGGTGGATGTAAAAAAACAAAGCTAACTTATTATTTGATATATCACGCAAGATTCGTCTGATCATAGAACAGCTATTATCTCTTCATCTTAAAACGCGCCATGCCACCAGAATCAAAGTTACACAACAACAACGATGGAGCATTTACATGTGATCTCCATCTTACGTGCTTTTCCATTCCCAATTGATACAGCGAGAATCAAACGAATAAGGTAAAACATAATCCTTCCAACTTGTCTTAAAAAAATATTGAAAATATAAAATGATACAACCCAACGATTTTGATAGTCTAGCAGTGAATGTGTTAAAATGTATTTGGTGAATAATATTCTGACACACAAAAAAAGTTGAAAAATCACTAACGGTTAAAACATACAAACGTTAACGGCATCCAAATATTTGTTTTATAAGCAACGCCTTTTTTCAACTCAGCCTCGGTGTTAATTAAGAATCCAGTTGTTTTCAGGCTCGTGTTTTTTAGGTGTTGCTTACTCCAAAAATCGTTTTTTTTTGGAGTTTCCAATACCAAAAATTGTTATCGAGGACCCAATTTTTGTTTAATTTATACACACAACTGTTACTAATATTTCTTTGTTAATTTTGAGGTAGCTACATAAAATAAAAAGTCATGAAACTTGTTTGTAATGATTTTTCCTTTATTATCAATTTTTTGTCTACTTACAACTGAGGCTATTGCTTAACAAATTAGTGTATTTAACGAAATATTGACTTACGAATGATCGAGAACAATTTTGTTTTGCATACCATTCCACACTGTACAAAGTCATGAGGATTCCACTACCCATGCATAATGAAACCCATAAATAAATATTCCAAACCGGATTCTGATTTCCTTTCCTTGGCTTCAAAAAGAAAAACAACCCTGAAAAATCAAACCAAGCAATCCTGAAATTTTAAAAGCAATTCCCCGGCAGGCGAAAGATCGTGGGTTCAACCCCAACTCGATCTGTTATCTTTGTGAATTGGCAAGTGGCATTAATTGTGCTAATTATGCTCGGATAATTTCGTGCTGGATTTATATTTTCGTGAGATTTATTTTGAAGATCCTGGTCCGCCAAAAAGAATCATTCATTTCAACGTATTTAAACATCCAAATCGCAAAAATCAATTCCGTAAATGTTTGAGTTTCCGCATGATTCCCAAATTAGATCTCGAAAGGCACAATTTTTACAAGTAATTCGCAAAAAAAAATCCTGAAAAAAATTTACCCGAAAATACTTATTACTTAGGGCCGTGATACGGTAATTCATTACAAAATTTGACTAATCAAATTAAACACGTATCGTCTCATAAAACGATCCGAAATTAATTGACCCTGACATCTTCAATTTCACGTCTTAAAAGTTAAACGTTGAAGAACACATTTCTTACAAAAACATTCAGTGAGAAAGAATTAAAAGCGTAAATGAAACATTTCATCATGAAACAGAAAGTATAAAAGAAATCGAGTATAACACAATTTTCATTTCAAAACGGGTGGAAATTTCAGTTGTCTTAACCCGAATTCAAAATTTAAAATTTCCTTCTCACTAGTAAAATCTTAATGTTTAATCCTTTGTCCCGAAGTCACCCGAATTTTTCCAAATAAAGAAATGACTTACAACCAACACCTCCAAACATAATGAACAAAGCTGGATAAAAAAACCGGAACGTAAACATCAAAATATATTCGTGAACAAGTGCGGATAGTAAGAACACACTAGTAGCAGCATACTTGCGGTACCCGTTACCGGCAAATTGTAACACATCCTGATATATGTATGCATACAACCAATCATGAACAACCACGTTCCACATTCGATAATAGCTTGAAAAAGAATTAGAATTCCACCAATCCTGTGAAAGGAAAGAAACGAAATGGTACA
This sequence comes from Darlingtonia californica, assembly GCA_032270445.1. NCBI lineage: Eukaryota > Viridiplantae > Streptophyta > Magnoliopsida > Ericales > Sarraceniaceae > Darlingtonia > Darlingtonia californica. Next base: position 5,145 of record JAUBWS010103543.1, on the reverse strand, counting down.
GTGTGACTACACTAATATAATGATAAATCAGATAGTACAGAAAACAAGAAACGGGTGGTACACGACAAACAATTATGAAAACTCAAGGGCCTTTACCCTTTCATTTATTCCCCATGGGAATATCCCGTATTTATGATTATCTTTCCAAACATCTTTAACGCTAATACAAGTGAAGAACCTTTGTTCCTGAAGACACCTCTCCTAGCTCATTACATGAAAATGACGAAATTTCTTGACCAAGAATCTTTGTTCCTGAAGACAACTCTCCTAGCTCATTATATGAAAATGACGAAATTTCTTGACCAAGAATCTTTGTTCCTGAGGACACCTCTCCTAGCTCATTACATCAAAATGACGAAGGTCCTATACCAAGAACCTTTGTTCCTGAAGACGCCTCTCCTAGCTCATTATATGAAAATGACGAAAGTTCTTGACCAAGAACCTTTGTGTTGATGATAAACAACAGACCTGAGTTACGAGAAATATAACAAGGATATAATCTCAATAGTAATATAACCAAAAATTCAAAAAGTTACCTCCCCACCTTACCCTTAAGGAGAAGGAAAAAAAAATGAAAACATACCCTGTAAAACATACGATCACCAAATCTCATCATTTCACCGAATGCATTCATCCAAGAATGTAAAACAGCAAAAAAACCGACCAATAAAATCAATATACCGGGCAACATACATGAAAATGCGGACAAGAGGAGCGTCCTATAAAATCAAAACATTCCATCTAAACTTCCAAAAAATATTGATACAACAATGGTGGACACTCATCATACTATTTATATATCATATATACTATATATAGGCAAGCAATGACAATACAAACGAGCACGGAAAACAAGACAGCACAATGGACAAAAAACGGGTATAGAAAATAAAAAGGGATATGGTGAATATTGGTAGTAAAAACAAGCGTAAGGATAGATAAGACGATAGTAGAACGTGAAGTGTAACAATGGAGATATGGCATCCCAGCAGCATTGATCAGATGCCACCTTCAAGAAGATTATAGAGGCCGGAAGAAAGTTGGAATTAGATGTAGAGAAGAGAATGTTGATTTGCCACCAGCGCCATACAGTTAAGTACAGGCCGTCAGCAAACAACCATCAACAAAGAGACAGGAACAAAGTAATGACAACAACACAAATTGTAAAGGAATCTGCAGAGGACGTAAGAGAAAGATATAAACAATAGAGATTGGTGCCGGTAGTACGGATCCTACTCATTTTTGCCACCAAACAAGTCTCACATTGGGCGCCACTCCAATGCTACCTAACATTCTATGTGGGTCGCTACGCCACTTTATATACTATTTGAATATACTAGTTGAGAGCGGTTTGAAAATCTTACGTACCTTAAGTTTCCAGGTTCCATACCCGTTTTACGGAAAAGTGGTACAGCAAAGCGGGCAAGCATAAAGTACGCATAAAATATGCAACCCAAAACTTGTGTAAGATTTTTAACAACGAAATCCCATCGAATGTTTGGTGTCCTAAAATAGATACCAATTACTTCATAAATATAAGAGACTAATAATTATGGGTTTTTCTTTATATAAAGAATATATATTATTGCATTCTCATGAGGAAGTAACGTGGAATGATGTTCATTTTCTTGACCTTGTTATGCAACTCCATTGCTCGGTCACCAATCTAACTGTTAGCTGGGAAACCTATATTCTTTGTTTTTCTCCTTTTCAGCATAGATTTGCTTATTGGCCACATTATTTGAGAAAGAATTGACATAGGCAAAATTTTTTACTCATGAAAAGGAAAGGTGCCCTGATGAAAGCCCCAAAGAAAGTTCAAAAATAGACTTTAAAAGTTTGAGAATTTTCAACATGCTACTAATGTACCGGGTGTCTCTTAAAAAGTTTAGGCAAGATTTAGCAAATTTTCATAATTTTGAAAAGCATTTTACTGAAAATGCAATATCTGAGCCTTATCTTTATTTCCCACCAGATATTTGAAATATTTGAAATGTTAAACCTATTCTTTATTCTTATTTAGTATACTTTATTATTATTTAGTTTTCTTTATTATTTCAAACAAGTTTCTACAATTAGAAGTTTCATTTCCAGGCTTACTACGCCTTTAAAAGTCATTTTCCTGTAAAACGCAATTTCCCATAAAATATAAGGGAAATGATTTTGCTAAACCAAAACAAATAATATTCAAACTTCTATAAACCATGAATATAGTATACTCTAGAGTGCCGAATAATCCCCCCCCCCCCATTATTAATATTTAAAAAATTTTCCAACCAAAAGCTCTTTCACAAAACCAAATTTTTTCTCGACTAAACCTGGAAGATAATTTTAGGTCAAATCTATAGAAGGGGGATGGAATTTTTTGTATGGGGAGGGGGTGGATTTGTTATCCAGGAGGAGGTTTACCACACTCACTCAGGAAGCTACGAGGTTTAAAGACAAAGTTGCACGACTGAAAATGCAAGACAACTACTTGTAAAATTGGGCGAAAGTTTACCAACTTTTAAATTCTACATACATAGGATAGCTGTCTCGATATATCAATGTTGGGATGAATAAAAAGTACAAGTATTGTGAGAAACCAGCGAGTTCAAAGGGTTCCACTGATTCCACATCAAAATCGTCATCTAGAAAAGTTAAAACACATATCGTTCACATATTATCGGAATATCGCCATACCAGAAAAATAGCAGGTGATACGGAAAGTTTTGACGAAATCATTTAAGAAATTTAAAAAATGTTCATGAAATCTTATACCCTTTTTATATTTTTCCAAATCTGCTGTATAATCAAAAAGTCTTCCTGTATTGACTCGTACAAAAGCATGAGTCTTCATGATAAATCGCACCTAAAACATAAAATTTTGTAGTCTTGTAGGTGGCTAGTCTCATAACGCTGTAGCAGCAAGCTTGTGTACTCATCAAAATAGAATCTGATTCAAGCTTTGTTGGTGACGACATCAAATAGGATCTGATTCAAGCTTTGTTGGTGACGACATCAAATAGGATCTGATTCAAGCCTTGTTGGTGACGACATCAAATTAAACAACAGAAATTTAACCATATTATAAAATTATGAAATCTTATTCTTTACTCCTGTACAGTGAAACGCACAAATATTATGCACTTTGGTAACTACACTACGGATTGATTTCTAAACTCACATACTGTCCCCGACATGGGCTGAGTAGCATGGTTTGCAGAGAAGCCGTTTAAAAATGGGGAATCGTGAGTTCGAGTTACACTTGAGTCCACAGTTTGGCTGTTGCAGTAACCGTTGTGTTGGTACTATATAGAAAGTTGATGAACGGTATTGCGCTTGCGTAGAAGAAAACTTTGTTTTATCTCTGATTCAGATTGATATTGACTGGTTAATTTGAAGAATTGTAAAAGAACTCAAGTATGATGAATAAGATGTCTGTTAAAATTTCTTGCTTCAACAATCGGATCGATAATACAGTCAGCGGAACAATCACTCAGCAAGCGAGAGCTCGATTGTTCAATCCTCACTCGATTGTGTTAACTAGTAATTCGTAAGTTAGGTTAGTGCAGAATATGTTATGTAATATTATGTAATATGCACTTGGTTCCTACGACTCCAAAAGGACTTTAGCCTGGCTCTGAATAGCCTGGATTCCACGTCCAATAACTCACTTATTTACCATTTTTATACCATGACCAGAATTAAATTGATCAATGCTAAATATGAATAATTTTTAAAAATCGAAATGTACAGAAAAAAACACCAACGAAAGTTTCTAGGGTTTATTGTGTCACACTCACCTGCTCAGTAATAAGTACGATTGATGCGATCGGTCGAAAATCATCGTTGTATAGCGTAGCGATCGGGAAATACAAGAGATACATTATATAACCTGTGTACACAGCTGCCCATATCTGGTACGGCAAGCGTGTTTTGGATAGATAGTTATTGATGAACGCCGCATACAACGGGTACAACAATAGAACGTAGATTTGTAAAAGAACCCAATTCCATATAAGGTCCGATAGATCTCCAGCAGCCCATTGAAGCAAGGATAAGTCTAAAATCCTGAAAGAAAAACAAATATCAATATTTGTCACGAAATAACTTGAATGTAACTTTCATTTTATCCTTATATCCCAAAAGATATTTATCATACAATACGAAGGAAGTGAACTAAAAAGTATAATAAAATAAAATTCATGTTGAAAACGATACACTAGTTTAAACCTCTAACAAGTAAAATATATCAACTTACTTTCCAGTCTCTAAGTAGTCAACAACAACAGTGTTTAAGAAAAATACAAAAAGAAGTGCTATGAAGACATTATATATTGTCTGAATGTGATTGATCTCTAAAAGCTCCCTATAAAGAAACAGATAAAAATCAAATAGAATTAAATCCCAATATGGAGACGAATCCATCAACACAAAATACTTACGTTAAATATGAATTTCTTGTATAAAATATCTTATTTCCACTTTCATCGTAATCACTAAAAAAGAAAATTCTCTGTATTAGGAAATGGTTTTAGTGACTTTTGTCGTCCACTTTCACTCTTTTGGTTACAAAATATTGTATAATACTGAACTTCCATATTGAACCAATACCTCACGATTTTCAACGTTTCTGTCAGTCAAAATTTTGTATGAATTTCCCACATTTATAAATAATTCTATTTTCTTAGATAGACACAATATATAGACCAAATCGTATATGAAAGTCAAAAGTCACCCAACAGGCTTTCAATTGTGGAAATTCGTCAATCACTGCTAACCTCTATAGCTTTTTCTAGGAAGGCAGAACATACAAGATAACAGTTTTTAACAGAAGAGCGAGGCTTTCTTGGGTGAATGTAAATGGATCAGCCTGAATTCCTGAACGTATTCAAGGCAAGGCTACTTTAGTTTATAAAAAAAGATTAAGAACCAACAATCGAGGGATGGGAGGGGTGAATCATTCGATGCTTCCAGAGTCTGACTCACTTTATGTGTCTTTTTTTCCGACGTCGTTCACCCAAACTTTCAATTGTAAAACTTTCTACCATATCTTGAAATTGTGCTTCAAAATTTTCTGTAATGTGTCTACCAAGCTCCTATTTACAAAACAAAAAAATACATATAAATTTTCTGTAATGTGTCTACCAAGCTCCTATTTAC
>JAUBWS010103532.1:0-10581 GCA_032270445.1 Darlingtonia californica | reverse complement strand
CCCCCCCCCCCCCCCCCCCAGTACTGCCGAAGTCAAAATAACCCAGTACAGGTAGGGTTAAGCTGCATTCCTATGGTGGTACTTTGCTATTACTTTTGAGAGATTTTCTTTCTGGTCGCGTTCACAGAGTTGTTTTAAATGGACAGAATTCAATATGGAAGCAAATCTTGGCTGGTGTTTCCCAAGGGTCATATTTGGGTTCATTGTTATTTTTGATTTTCATCAATGACCTCCCTAACAATCTTCAATCTGTCCCACAAATTATTGCTGATAATACGAAAGTTCGAGCAAGTTAGGTAGAGATCTTGGAAGAATTTCTGATTGGGCTCATCAATGGAAAATGTCATTTAACCCGGACCCTTCTAAGCAGGCATTTTTTTTTTCCAAGAAAATATACTGCTGATAATGCTCCACCTGTTTTCTTCAACGACACTGCAATCGCAGTCTCCCAAAGGTAGAAGCATCTAGGCCTAATTTTAGAATCAAAAGTGACCTTTGATCATCATCTCAGTGAGAAGATGGAAGATAAGTAAAGCAAACAAAGATATTGGTCTCATTCGTAAACTTCGAGGTTTTTCATCGAGAAACTCACTTTTAAGCATCCATAAAGCCTTTGTAAGACCTCATCTGGATTATGGAGATATTGTGTACGACTATCCAGACAATGCAACATTTTCACAACAGCTTGAATCTGTTCAATACAATGCCTGTTTAGCTATAACCGGCTGTTTTCGTGGTAAGCTATATTCTGAACTTGGTCTTGAGAGCTTAGCAGACAGGAGGTTTAGCAGAAGGCTATTCTTCTTTTACATGATCTTTAAATTTTGCCACCTCAGAATGTAGCTTTTACCGATCTTAGATCAAGGTCTCCTATTTGCCCCATATCAGCTCGTACTGAACGCTATCGCCATGCTTTTTTTCCATACCTGGATGCGAAATCTCCCTTCAATTTTAACTTTCAAACGCGCTATTTTTGATTTTTTACGACCCAAACCTGCACCGATATTCGGTGTCAAAAACAACCAGGGGTTAGTTTTACTTACTCGGTTAAAGTTAGGGTTCAGTCACCTACGCGAACATAAATTTAGGCATGGGTTCATGGATACCATTGCACCTTTTTGTTCATGTAGAACTAACTCGATCGAAAACAATGAACATTGCCTGTTACAATGCTCTACTTTCTCCAATGAAAGGCTGAATCTGTTTGACAGTTTCCAAACTTTAAGCATAGCTCTTGTTTCACTGAAATTCGGAACTCTTAATTTTTTCATTGAATTCATCTTTGATTCCAATAGATTTAGTGGACCACTCTTTGGATAAATGAAACTCCAATTGATTTTTCATTTTAAGTTCTTTTTTGTTATATTATCTATTTAACCTTTTCAACTCAGTGTTTTGCAGAAGCAGGGATTCATAGATGTTTGTAAATGTATTGTCTTAGTGTTTGTAATTTGTTGTATTAAAAATTAAAAACAAAGTGTTTTTTCAATGTTATAAATAAATCTTGAAGGTGCATGAATTTATTTACAAAACAAAAACGTTTCTTTTTTTTATCTCATATGTGATATAACTCTTAATGAAATTTTACATCAGCTTTGAAACCCCCTGAAAAATATTGATGCATTCCAATTGAGCTTAGGCATTATCGATTTCATTAAGTTAAAATTTCTAACGACATAATTCAGTCAACAGGAAAATCAATTTGCACAAGAAGTGTGTGAACAGACTATACTTGGGTTCTAAACCCCTTAATTATTTCAGTTTCTTGTATATTTTTGCTTTGGCATTTTACCGCGCATGGAGTTTTATAAAATTGCAAGCAGTATGTTTATCTTCCATTTTTAGACCATTAAAGTTTTCCATAGTCAGGTTTGTAGAAAATGTTTGAAAGAACGATTCATCTAGAAATATTTACCTCGATAATTCAAACAGATTTAAGAGGATTTTGTGCTAAAAAACGACGTTGCGAAGATGTAATGTCTGTAGAATGGAGAGTGCAATCTAAAGGTACATCTTATTGAGATGGACCCCAACTCTTATGCTCACCTCCGTTCTGGAGATTCACAAAGAGTGGTATGATAAACATTGTAAATAATTTTGTAAAGTTGAACGCACATTTGATTAGGAAATATAACTGATGTATGAATAAAAATTAAGAAAACAAACTTGTTCCAGTCCAACGAATGCGATATAGGTGCTTTACTATCGATTATCAATGTTTTATTGCCTTCTGTTTCATCTGTACTCAAATACACATATGCAGAATCATTGTTGATGCAATAGAATGTATAATCACCACTTTCCTGTGATACAAATATTGCTTGCATTCGAAGGAGGTAATTTTCTTTCCATTCAGTTATCACAAAAGCATCGTTGTATCCAACCCTGTCCGGTTGGTCCGGAAACCGTTTGTCTGAAAGAGCTATGATGGTGTCATTTCCGGCATTGAGAAATACGGACACCTTGATCGGAGCTTTAACTAAGAAAAAAGAAACAACAATGAATCATAAAAATCTTTTTGCGATTGAGATATTTTGGTGAATCTTTTCTGCAAGCTGTATTTTTTATTATAATTGAAATGCTAAATAACATTTAATGGAAAGTAAAATTTGGAAAAAGTCTCTACCTTATCGGACAAAAAAATGTCGGACAAGATTCTCGTCGGACAAAATCTTTCGCTGCGTAAATGTGACCAAATTCAAAAACATGAATTTGAATATAACTCACGAATCATAGTGTCTATAAGAGTTTATATAAGATTTTATATAAGATATATAACATTTTAAAGCAATAAAAACTTTCTGTGAACAAAATTGTCTTCGTCATCTGCGGAAAATGTTGTCATTTTTGTCTGACATTTTTTTGTCCGTTAAGGTATTTTGTAGAGGATACTTTTTGCGGTTGGAAACTGCACTGAAAAAGCTTTCGATGGGAACAAACTTTCGCGAAAACGGCAAAAAAGGCAAAAACAAACTTATAGAAAGAGGGGAGCGGAAAAAACTTCCTTACTTTCTCCAAACAATTGATAACTGTTCGTGACCCCATCTCCGTTGCATGGACCTAACAATGATATTTGATTATCCCAACTGACTTTGTTGTATCGTGCATAAAGCATTTGTCTTCCCAAATTATGCCATGTGATATATTTAATTAAAAAAAGAGAAACAGATAAAGAACCTTTCAAAATCATGTGCACTCATACAATATCTGAAAGAATGCTTATCAAATTTTACACCCAACTTTGAAATTAAGTTATCTTACATTAGATAGGATGTTTCACGAAAATGCATCACCCAAGTGTTGCTGCTGCCTCTTCAAATTTTTGCCTTAGTTCATTTTACCTCCGTGGGTTGTGGTACTGGTCTTAAAGATCATCGGGTGTGCGCTGCCCAAAACTAAAAGCCATTCCCCTTGAGAGACTTTTTTTAACCTTTTTTAAAGTTTTGGACAGTTTGGGGTCGACAAGCTGAGACTCGGTTCAGTTGGTTTGTAATTGCAAATTGAGTGGAATAAAAACTTATTTAAACGCATTTGTAAATCATTAAACGCATTTTTAAATTATTTAATAGTATACCAAGTGCCGTAAAAAAGTTGGATATTTTAATATTGTCTAACCAGCATTGATGAAAAGTTTGAAAATGCTGGAACTTGTTAGATCGACTCTTACTCAACTTTTATGAGGGAAAACACCCAAGAGAAGCCTTTCCAAACTTTCATGGGGGCTCGTTAACACTTTCACTGCCAACTACAAGTATACTCGTGATTTCAGAGTCAAAATACCGAACCAATTTTAAGCAGCCATAACTTCTAAACAAAAAGACTCTTTCATGGTTGTATACCATTTTTGACATCTACAGAAAATTTGCTGTCAATTGGAATACTTATATGTCAATTTTAGAGTACTTATAGCCAAGTTACAGTCGTTAAAACTTTGAAAAAGCGGAACTTTCCAAGATGCCATTTTTGTCATTTTTGAAAACACCCTGGCAGTGAACGTGTTAAAATGTCAAGTAGAAACGATTGATATAAATAATAGAGGCTCAAATGGAATGAAAAATAGAAGTTGAACAAAAATTTATCTGGTTCTTTAAAGAGTGTACGGCGTTGATTGAACATCGAATGTCTGCTACAGAGATACGAATAGTAAATGACCCGTGATGAAATGATTTTTTTAAGGACTCAATCACTTATAATGTTTCCGCGAAATCTCTTAATTTGATCGAATTGCATGCAATTGTCTGAAGTTACCAAAGTCCAATAACCATTCGTCCAGTATGTTGGGCATACGTAACGTTGTGAGCAATGATGGAAAAGTGTTCCTGCGATAGGGTCGTACTCATATAGAAACATATCGACAGTTAGACAGTAGCCTAACAAAGAAAAACTCGTTAACATTTCGTCTTTGCCGCTGGATTCGCATTTCGTATTATAGCAAACATTAACAGTTTGGTTGAAGGCTTTGATAGCTACGAGCTGGTTAAATCCAGTATCATAATGCTTCCAACCTGATTTTTGCAAATACACCGGTGCGTTGATTCTGTTGTATTTCAAAAGTTGACAACCACGTTGGTTGAAGTTGATGTATATTCGTAATACACCGATCGACATCCTTCCTCTTGCAAACATAATTGAAGACATTAAAATCCATCTTCAACCGTCTGCTCTTTGAAAAATGGACGAGCATGAATTGTGTCTTTTTCATACAATTCCCAATAAGCTTCGCGATGATTTTCAAAACGTAGAACATCAAGACTCTTGCTTCTACGGTGTCTTTCGTTGTCTGTTTGTATTTCCAGAAATTTTTTTATTTTATAAAATGATTAGACAGCTTGGCAAGCCATACAGTCTACCCGATAAACCGTTGTGAACTCTTTTGCTTTATTAATGGATGGTCTATTAACACTCTTCCAAAACTAAGTCCATCAAAATTCACCGAACATGGTTTCCAGTAATACTCCGCGGGTAAAATCATAAAAAATCCATGTGGAGGAGCGTTTCCTATTTAAACATCTACACAGTTTGGGTGACGTTGAAAAAGAAAAACACTCCTCCGCATGGGATTTGTACTAATTTTAGCCGCTGAGTACGAACACCGAGAGACCATGTGTAGGAAAAAAATGTTCGAACGAAATAGCAGGTAGACTAAACCGGTTTCAATATGAGATTTAAATGCTGTGTTATACTTTTGAAACATTCTTGTCATAAGACATAAATAATTTCTAGCTGTCAAAGTATGAGGCGTTTTAATATTTCACCAATAATGACTTCTTATATGCTTGAATAGAAGCCATGTGGGCTATAGAGAGTATTAAAATGTTTGACATCTTGCAGAATATTGTGTTTGAAAAAGTTTGAACATTTCCCCATAGTAACTCCTAAGTGAAAATGTTAACAGGTAAAAACGTATTTGTTTCATGTCATATGTTTCAAAAATTTCAGATATTCTAATTTTTCATGCGGCTTCCATATCTCATACTTTGCATACAAATAAAACAATATAGTTCTGTTCTTTACAATCTTGAACTCTCTCTGGTGACGTACTTAAAGTTTCGAATAGCTTAAAACTGTAAAATTGCAATAAAATTCGCCGATTTAAATACTCACAAAATCTTATATAATTGCAAATTTGCCAAGTTAGATCCCCGTCACATTTATATACGGTAATTGGTCCCATTGAATTAGATATCCAAAAAATTAAAGTAAATCAATAAAACAATGTAACTTAGACTATGGAATACACTGTACACTAGTTTACCGGCACTGGTTCGATACTGAATTAGTAGGAGGAGGGGTGGTGCGCATGCGTGTTAAGGCAAAACAATCATAGAAATCCTAATATCAAATGAAATACTAAATACAGTATACTTTCGATAAGTGGTACAATGAAGGGACCAAGTGAAAATATACAATGAATGAATAAAAATAATGTCCCACTTAGCGTAAGTCCCAGTATTCGAAGTGTTTTGTGTGAATTATGCTTTGGAAGGGACCGAAATTACATTAACCCTTGTGGTACTGACCATTTTCTGAAAATGCTAAAAATTTCTTCAGAAATTGACAACACTTATATAAGTTTTGAACTCAATTTCTGGACTACCGAACAACCAAAACATACAAACTTTTGTACCAAAAGTAGGCAGTTCAACGTGATTTTTCAAGTATGAAAGCTCATCCTTAAACCAATTCTATCTATCAGAACTTTTTTTTAGGATTCCAACGAGGGGTCATTCGATTTTTTTGGTCAAAGGGTTCAAAAGTTATGCCAATTTAAGTAATCGCAATTGAAGGCTTTTTTAAACGGTTTTTGTAACCTTTTCTGAAGGGAAATGTGGCACAAAAAAGACAGTATTTTAATAGTGTCAAATATACAATTATTTGCAAATATATAGCTTTGAAGGGGGTAAATATTACAAAAGCATGATAAGAAAATAAAAATGACTACATTAAAATATTTTAAATGTGAAAAATAAATTTTTTGAAATTTTTTGAAATTTTAGGGCCAATTTATGATAAATTACAATAAAAATCCGGGGGTAAAATATCAATGTTATGCTAATAAATCAATTCAACAAGCCATAATATGATACTTAAATATTAAAGTTAATGAACTAAAAGCTATAATTTTATTTCAAAAATTTGAGAATTTAAAAACTGATATCAGGGGGGTATGAAACTGCCTAAAACCGAAATTCCGGGGGTAAAATTGCAAAGAATTCATTATGACTCAAAGAAACTGCACCATTAAGACATAAAAAAGTCTCATAACAATTTAAAATAAATTTCATGATTATTTTCAAAAATTTATTTACGAAAAAAATTGTTCCAGGGGTATGAAACTGCCTAAAACCGAAATTCCGGGTGTAAAATTGTAAAGAATTGATTATAACTCAAAGAAACTGCACCATTAAGACATAAAAAAGTCTCATAACAATTTAAAATAAATTTCATGATAATTTTTTTAAATTTATTTACGAAAAAAATTGTTCCAGGGGGGTATGAAACTGCCCAAAACCGAAATTCCGGGGTAAAATTGTTTCAGGGGGTATGAAATTTCATAAAAATTAAAAATCCGGAGGTTAATTTTTAGAAAACTGAAACTACTTGGAAAATATATACCTAAATACGAAATTTAACTTAATATAATCACAGAAACTATATATGATATTCTAGAAACGTTTAAAAATATAAAGCATATGCATAAGTGTTATAATTAAGCAAACAACGAAATTCCGGGGGCAAAACTCGAGGAAGTTATTAAAAAAAATTATTAAACAAGAACATCTCAAAACGAAATGAAGATTATCTCGAAAAAGTGCTTGGAATTGTTCTCAATTTGAAATTGCAAAAAATAGTGTTGGTAGGTTAGAAAACAACAAAAAGCGAAAATCCAGGGGTAAAACTGGAAAATATTAAATTCTAGAAAACTTCACATAACTGCAAAATATAAACTATTAAATCAATATAAAATACCTGGCAACAAAATTATAGCAAGTATTTAAAAAAATAATCAAATTGAACGTCACAATTGTGAATAAAATTTTACTCTAATATATAAACACATCAAAAAATTATTTTCTGTCACCTTAAATAAGGTTGCAAAACTAAATAAAAATGACGTCTCCTTTATCAAAATCGCTCAAGATGGGCATATCATAGAACTCATCCTCATCTCCATATTTGACCGTAAACAATATTTTTTTTTGGTTTTTATGTCTTTTTGCAATTTTTATTATTTGAGCACGGCTCCAAAAATCTTCCTCTTCATCTGCCTCCTTAACCCGATGTTGTAAATTCCGTCCTATTATGCTTTCTGGATCACTTAACATAAAACTTAGTAAGTCATTCTTCTGTTGCTCTATCACTTTCCCCATCAAATTTGCTTTTTCTTTCCGGACGATCTCATCTTTTTCTTCCTTAGGCTTTAAATTATCTAACTTCGGTTATTGGTCTGGTGATACCTTGCTTGCCTTGATAACTTTCAGCAAATTTTCAAGTCCTTCACTCCAGCTTAACAAAACTCTCTCCCCATCAACAACCTTAGTTTTATGATATAAATTATTTGGACACTTAACCGTTAAAACATGTCGATGGAACTCTAACGGGCATTCTAACACAACAGCTCGTTTAGACTCTTCAATCGTGAGTACGCTTGCATTAGCTTCGTCCTCTGATATCCACACTTTTTGTCCAACAGCAATCAAATCATTTACAGCCTTGGCTTTTTTATTTGCAGCTTTTTCTTCTGTCGCCTGTTTTGCTTCCTGCTTTCCTAACAACCTATCTTTTTTATCATTTATCAATTTTTCTTTTCTATCTCTGTACTTTTCCCTCATCTTCAGTACAAGCTTTCTTGCTGTCTCCATGATCTTATTCCTTTCTTCATCACTCTTACAATCTATCCATCCAAAGGTGTCATTTCTGGACCACATGGTTAATGCCTGAAAGGTTTCGATTTTAGCATTTGGTTTTGTCCGAACCAGTAAATCTAGGATAGCAAAATCACTTTCAGATGCCATATTTGTTGTTGGTGCAATTGTTGATGCCTCCTTCACTTTTTCACTGGGATTCCAATGGCAACCACCAGGTAATTGGTCAGCACACTGTCTCTCCAAAATAATAAGTGTGGCATGAAAAATGACCTCCAGTGACTGCTGAGTGAGTGTATCAAACATCCTGTGAGAAAAAAAGCTTCTGGTGTGCTAAATTTTACATTATTTAGTCATGTATCATTACATCTTTTTTCTTAAACAGAATAGTGTAGTAGAACATTCTTAAGTTAATTGAAAGAATTACCTCAACAAATAATTTTTCAAACACTTCATCCACATTAATTTCAACATCACCAAGGAGGAAGATTTTCTTACTTTGCAAAACTGTTGATGCATCTGTACAAAGATCTGACAACCTTAATTTCAGGTGAAGCAAATACTTATTCAAGTCTAAAATGGACTCCTTTGCTTCAAATAGACGCCATAATGGACCAGTCAAAAGTTTATGAAAAATGCCCAATGCCCTAACTTCTGCTAAAAACACTTTGTTGGATAAGTCCTCTTTAACAGCTTTCAACAAATTATTAGAATCAGACCATGTATCATAAAATTCCATCACTGCGTCTTTGTGGAAGTATAAAGCTGCAGCATTGTAAAACAGAATATTGAACCTGTTGCCAACAAATGGTGCAAAATAAGATTTTTCTCTTCTACCAAAAAGAAATGAATTAAAATAAGCTGCATCTCCACATGCATCACTTCCTCTTGTGTGGAATGCTTTACACGCTGTCCTTACTAAACGTGCAGCACCAGACTCTTTAGTGTTAAATGCAAGCACAGTGTCAAAATCATCTGACAAGACAAGTTTTTCAAAGGCATTTAAAACTTTGTCAATTTCAGAAGCAAAGTTTGCTAATAAATGTAATTTACAAAAATAGTTTGACATTTCTCCCATCTCATGTTGTTCTTCTACTGTCAGACTGTTCCAGTTTTCAATAGCAACAGGAAGTAGTTTCTCTCTCGATGTTTTTAGTTGAGAATTAAACAAAGGATTAATTGGCCCCAGATCAGACATTGTACTACGGATGTTAGCAATCATTTTAGAAAATGCCACGTCTGTATCCTTTTCACCGCAAAAAACATCACAAAGATCATCAATAGTGTCTGTAAAACTTTTCAATACAGAAGCAGCATCACCACCAGCAACTTCATTCAACCCGAAAGACAATGCCTTTCCTTCAGTTGTAGTAATCTGAAAGTTTTGATAATGACGGTGATATTTACTGGTACCATGCCCATGGAGGCAGTTCTTGTCATTGTTTTCTTTAAGCATTGCTTCTCCAACTTGTAGCTGTGCAACTATCAATGCTTCTTCCTGTAGTCTGCATTTCATTCCGGTGGATGGTAAACGACTGATATCTTTGTCGGCTAATTTTTTTAAAACTACTTTAAGCACCTCGTCAATGTTTCTCATGCTAACATTCAATGATAATAGCTTCATGATCACTTCCCCAATTTCATTGCAGTATCTGCCATCGTGGAATTTTACTACCTCCTGATCCTCCAGAAGCGCAACTAACTGTTCAAGTTGTTTGTTCTCTTTACTTAGTGTGTAAACTTTATGAGCTAAAATTTCACATTCTTTCTCAAGATCACTGAAGTCTCTCTCTGAAATATTACCTAAACGTTGTTGACTTGTATTAAGTTTTTTTCTGAGATAAACAGTTTTCTTTCGTAAACATTCCTTATCACCAGCAATTTCTGCCGCTTTGAATTTGACACTTTCTACTTGCGACTCTAACTGTGAAATAGTTGTAATCATTAATTTTCTTTTCTCTTCATTTGCTTTGTTCTGATTTTTCTCAATGGATATCTGTTGATCTCTTCTCCTAATTTTTTTTGTTAAATTTCTCACTTTATCATGTCTCTCTGTTCTCTTCAAATTCAATGTTGAAAATTGCTTTTCTATTTCAGCCAGTTCCTTTCCTTTTTCATCATACAATAATTTAATTGAGTCTAATTTTGATTTAACAATTTACTTTTCTTTTATGGAATGAGAAAGTTCATCGGATAATGCTATCACTTCTGACAA
>JAUBWS010103520.1:5673-16907 GCA_032270445.1 Darlingtonia californica | reverse complement strand
TTGAAGCATCAACAGTACCAGAAGTTGATACGACAGCTGCTGTAGAAGTTGAAACACCAGCAACACCAGAAGTTGATGCAACAGCTTTTGCAATAGTTGAGACACCGTCAGTACGAGAAGTTGACGTGGCAGCTCCTGTAGAAGTCAAAGCACCAGTGATGCCAGAAGTTAATACAACAGCAGCTGCAGTAGTTGAAGCACCGACAGTACCAGAAGGCGATGCAACACCTGCAATACCAGAAATTAAAGCAACGACTGTAGTAGAGCTTGAAATACCAGCAGTACTAGTTGAAGTAACAACAGCACCAGAAGTTATTACGAGAGCAGCTGTAGAAGTTGAAACACAAACAGTACAAAAAATCGATACGACAGCTTCTGTAAAAGTTGAAACACCAACAGTACCCGAAGTTGATTCAACAGTTGCAATAGAAGTTGAAACACCATCAGTACCAGAAGTTGATGTGACAGCTCCGGTAGAAGTTGAAGCACCAGTAATGGCAAAAGTGACCGTTAATGTAGAATCCGAAACACCATCAATACCAGATGTGGACGTGGCAGCTCCTGTAGAAGTCGAGGCACCATCAGTACCAAAATTTGACGTGGCAGCTCCGGTAGAAGTCCTAGCAACAGCAATGCCAGAAGTAACCGTTGATGTAGATTCTGAAGCACTTGAAGTACCAGAAGTTGATGAAATAGTTGTGGCAAAAGTTGAAATAGCAACAGCACCAGCAATTAATGTAATCGCTTCTGTAGAAGTTGAAACTCCAACAGTACCAGAAGTTGATGTAACAGCTGCTATAGAAGTTGAGATACCATCTGTACCAGAAGTTGACATGGTAGCTAATGTAGAAGTCAAAGCACCAGTAATGCCAGAAGTTACCACTAACGTAGAATCCGAAGTACCCTCAATACCAGAAGTTGATGCAGTAGCTGAGGTAGCAGTTGAAACACCAGAAGTACCAGAAGTTGATGGGACAACTGCGGTTAAAGTTGAAACACCATCAATACCAGAAGTCTATGCAGTAGCTTCTGCAGAAGTTGAGACACCAACAGTACCAGAAGTTGATGTGACAGTTGCTGTGGAAGTTGAAACACCAACAGTGCAAGAAGTTGATGTGATAGGCACTGTAGATGTTGAAGCACCAGCAATACCAGAAGTTACCACTAACGTAGAATCCGAAGTACCCTCAATACCAGAAGCTGATGTAGCAGCTGAGGTAACCGTTGAAACACCAGAAGTACCAGAAGTTGATGGGACAACTGTTGTAGAATTTGAAACACCAACATTACAAGAAGTTGATGTGGCAGCTGCTGTAGAAGTTGAAACGTCAATAGTACTAGAAGCTGAAACGACAGCTTCGATAGATGTTAAAGCACCAACAGTATCAGTAGTTGACGTGGCAGCCCCTGCAGATATCGAATCACCAGTAATGCTAGATGTGACCGTTGATGTAGAAGCCCAAGCACAATCAATACCAAAAGTGGATGCCACAGCTGCAGTTGAAGTTGAGACGCCAAAAGTACCAGAAGTTGATGTGACAGCTGCTGTAGAGGTTGAAGCACCAGCTATACCACAAGTTGACGTAGCAGCTTCTATAGAAGTCGATGCACCAGTAATGCCAGAAGTTTCCGTTTATGTAAAATCTGAAGCACCATCAATATCAAAAGTTGATGCAACAGCTGCGGTTGAAGTTGAAACACCATCAACACCCGAAGTTGATGCAAAAGCTGCGGTTGAAGTTGAAACACCATCAATACCAGAATTCCATGCAGCAGCTTCTGCAGAAGTTGAGACACCAACAGTACCAGAAGTTGATGTGACAGTTGCTGTGGAAGTTAAAACGCCATCAGTATCAGAAGTTGA
Organism: Darlingtonia californica; assembly: GCA_032270445.1. Lineage (NCBI taxonomy): Eukaryota > Viridiplantae > Streptophyta > Magnoliopsida > Ericales > Sarraceniaceae > Darlingtonia > Darlingtonia californica. The sequence continues at coordinate 15,043 of JAUBWS010103520.1, read as the reverse complement.
CGTGGTAACTCCTGTAGAAGTTAAAGCACCAATAATTCCAGATGTTACCACCAACGTAGAATCCGAAGTACCCTCAATACCAGAAGTTGATGTAGCAGCTGTGGTTGAAGTTGAAACACCATCAATACCAGAAGTCCATGCAGAAGCTTCTGCAGAAGTTGAGACACTAACAGTACCAGAAGTTGATGTGACAGTTGCTGTGGAAGTTGAAACACCAACAGTGCAAGAAGTTGATGTGATAGGCGCTGTAGATGTTGAAGCACCAGAAATACCACAAGTTGACGTGACAGTTTCTATAGAAGTCGAAGCATCCGTATTATCAGAAATGACCGTTGATGTAGAATCTGAAGCACCTTCAATACCAAAAGTTAATGCGACAGCTGCTGTAGAAGCTGAATCGTCAGTAGTACCAGACGTTGATACAACAGCTTCTATAGATTTTGCAGCACCAACAGTACCAGTAGTTGACGTGGCAGCTCCTGTAGAAGTCGAAACACCTGTAAAGCTAGAAGTGATCGATGATGTAGAATCCGAAACGCCGTCAATACCAGAGGTTGATGCTACAACTGCTGTAAAAGTTGAAGCACCAACAATACAAGAAGTTGATGCGACAGCTGCTGTAGATGTTGAAGCAATAGCAGTACTAGAAGTTGACTTGGCAGCCTCCGTAAAAGTCGAAGCACAAGTATTGCTCGAAGTGACTGTTGATACAGAATCTGAAGCACCATCAATACCAGAAGTTGATGCAACAGCTGCGGTAGAAGTTGAAATAGTATCAGTACTAGACATTGACGTAGCAGCTTCTGAAGAAGTCAAAAAACTGGTAATGCCAGAAGCGACTGTTGATGTAGAATCTGTAGCACCATCAATACCAGAAGTTGATGTGACAGCTTCGGTAGAAGTTAACGTACTATCAGTATCAGTAGTTGACGTGGCAGCTTCTGTAGAAGCCGAAGTACCAATAATGCCAGAAGTGACCGTTGATGTAGAATCCGAAGAATCATCAATACCAGAAGTTGATGGAACAACTGCTGTAGAAGTTGAAACATCAGTAGTACCAGAAGTTGGAACGACAGTTGCTGTAAATATTGAAGCACCAACATTACCAGAAGTTGATGCAACAGCTTCTGCAGGAGTAGAGTCACCAACAGTACAAGAAGCTGATGCGCCTTTGGCTGTAGATGTCGAAACACCATCAATACCAGAAGTTGACGTGGCAGCTCCTGTACAGGTTGAAGCAACAATAATGCCAGAATTGACCGTTGATGTAGAATCCGAAGCACCATCGTTATCAGAAATTGATACAACAGCTGCGGTAGAAGTTGTAACAGCGTCAGTACTAGACGTTGACGTAGCAGCTCCTGAAAAACCGGTAATGCCAGAAGCAACCGTCGATGTAGAATCCGTAGTACCATCAATGCCAGAAATTGATGTGACAGCTGCTGCAGATATTGAGAATCCAACAGTACCAGAAGTTGATGCAACGACTGAAGCAAAATTTGAAACACCAACAGTAATAAATGGGGATGTAACTGTTCCTGGAGAAGTCATAGAACCGCATGATCAAGCGCAGACAGTAGATAATGGCAGCGTGGATGCTGCTGTTTATGTAGAAGCTGAAAGTATTGAAAATCAATCAGAAACTTTTATTCAAATTTTTGTTGAGAATGATGTCCTTAAACAACCCGATCCGAGTAAGGATAGCAAAGATCAAACTGAAGAAGGTGTCATTTCTACCTTAGATTCAGTTTTTGATGCTGAAGTTGTAGTTGGCAGTGAAATTAATGATAAAAAACCAACACCTATAATGGTGGTAGCAGAAGAAGCAGATAAGGGCAAGGCTTCAGAAGATCTATATGCAATTGTCGAGAAACCTTCCCTGAATATGGTCGAGACAGATGGTTATGTTAATATTCAAGTTTTGATAAGTTTACGGAATGAATTCTATCAAAAATTAAAGTTGGAACGGAAGAATAAGGATGGAGAAGACGAGTTGGCCCAGGTCATCCTTGACCTCCAAACAGCATTGAGCTCAGTGAATAAGGAAAATAACAAGGACTTGATCCAAAACCTGAAGCTAAAAATATTAGTGAGAGATGTTGAAGTCCAAAGGTTAAAGCACATTTTAACCGAATTATACGGGAATACACCCAAGTCAAAGAGATCTAAGTCATTATCGAAAAAGAAATCGAAAAAGAAGAAGAAACAGCACCCAGGTTCAACGATGTACAACAGCAAACGAAAATCAGCTTCTATGAGCAACATTCTAGATTGATGCATCCTCCAAAGGACTGGAAAGTTTACACTTCAAAAGGATAAACATTTCGCTCTTCAAAAGTCACATGATGAAGAGATGACTCTTTGGTTACAGACTTTTAGCTGAAGATGTTGGTAAGAAATTATTGCGATGTTAGAAGATATGGTGGCAGCCGTATACAGTAACATATTGACAAATAAATTCTTCAGAACTAAGAAAAACGACGAAACTTCACAACGAAGAAAAAAGAAACAGCATTCAGCTTCATTGATGTTGAACAACAACTTGAACTTTGCCTCAATGAGAGGGTTTATATTTTTGAGGGTTTACCGAATGTGTTAAAATACATCTCGAGAAAAAGCAGCAAGAGATGGAAAATTACTTTGATTTCCCCACAGCGTTTTGATACCAGAACGACGGATGCCATCCAAAAATGCTTTACCATTACGATGAAGGATTGGTATTTATATTTACCTATAGCACTGGTAGTGGGAAAAAATATAGGAGACGTGTTTGACATTTCTTTTGAAAACAATAAAAAAAGAACTAATGATATTTATGAAGCTTGACATTTATAAATATGCACCTCAAGCAATTTCTACTAGTCATAGACTAATATACAGCAAATAATACCACACATATGGTGTTGATCACTCGCTTATGTTTAGTACTGTCGACTATTTTAGAGTATTTTGTATACAGAGAAATAAAGGACAAAGTGTGGGTGTCTTTGTTGTTCTAAATCATTTCTAGAATATTATAAAGGCCAACAAGCTGTTGATCTTTATAATAAATGTTGAACAGTAGAATATAAAACAGAACTTTCAGTGTTGGGTTACTTATTAACAAGATGGCACTGGTTTGGCTATGGCAGGTGTTGTTTTTTCATTAGTCTTTGCTCGGGTAAGGAAATTCAAAGGCAGCCATCACTTCGTATTAAGTTCTTCTTAAGAGTTTTAAGATTTAACAAATATAGATAAGCCACTCCAGGACTTTGGGCCCAAGTTTTCCGTTGAGGTATAGTAATTATAGCAACTTTTTAAGGATTTATTTTCTATTTATCTATTTATAACAAAAATGTATGTATGTAAAAGAATCAATTGAATTATCATTGAATTATATTGGGGAAAAATTAGAAACTACACGAATTTGTGAATCATAACTTCGTTCCAAGGACCTCTTTGTGTCTTTTTTAATAGTTATACAATCAGCATGAAAAGCGAGAAGGTCCTGGGGACGAGGTTGTTGGTTGATATCACAGGTATTTTAGTGTGTTTTATTTGTTGCTTGTATATTGGGAAAACATTTTCACGAAATAGGTTGTCAAAGGTCTTCTGATTTACCTTTCTTAGAATAACTGCTTACATTTGTGTGGACACAGTGTAAGGAGCTTGGTTAAACTCCTGGTTTCCGTAGGTAATGAAACAAAGCTTTAGATCTAGTATTGACCAAAAACTAACCGATATACATAACACTTACTCAAAATATACCATGAGATAAGAGGTACTCAAATGCCAGCGATTAGGAAAGAAAAATACAACATTTAAGGCTTTAAAGTTCGATTTCGTAAAGTTTCAATTCAAAGTTGGCTGTATTTTGTAGTCGAGTTGTTAGCCAATCAACTTACTGGAAATGCAAACACAATATGCTAATTCGTACAATTTTTAAGATTGTAGCTAATCAAATTTCACTGCTCGATCTAAAATGCACAGTGCACAATGCAACGGTATAAAACTGTACGTTTCCGTATAGAGAAGCTCGGATTCTTTTTTAAGAATTACTTTTCTGGAAAGTTTTATGAGTTTGGCGGAAAATTTCGGTCTCAGACCATTTGATGCCTGCTAGATTTTTTCAGTTTTTCTGAGAAAAAAGAATAGCCATTTTACGGTCGGTCTAAAACTTTAATCTACTGGAAAATACGAGGTGCTCTGGGACCATTTGATGCCTACTAGAATTTTGTTTTGGATTACCTGGAATATAGAGCAAATATTTTGTGTATTGGGCTTCTTGATTTTTACGTGTTCCCGAGAAAAATGCCCGTGAATTTTTACGGAGGAAAATGTAAGTCTTCTTTAATCTTCAAGGTTTTCTAAGCCCATTTGGCGTTTGCTAGATATTTGTCAAAGTGGCCTTCCTGAACAAAAAGAACAGATATTTTGTATTTTGGGCTTAGTAGCGTATCCAGGGTAGGTCGCGCAAGCCAGGAGGAGAGGTGTCATTAAATATAATTTTCTATTGCAACAAAGTACAACATAATGACTTTTTAATGACTTTGGATTCTTTTGTAGTATGGTGGTGAAAACAAAGAGTTTTGTTTCTTGGTAAGTCTAATGTTACGGGGGAGTAAATGTTGAATTTGTTTATGGATATTTTATTATTATTGTTAATGTAAATAAATTCATTAAATTTTGGTAGAGATCAATTAAGTTTAAGTCAAATATACTTTTTCATGAAAAAAATCCATAAATTGTTTGCAAAATCTTCAATTTGAAACTGACGGAAATAATCGAACAGTTAATGTGGTTAATGCGCTGGGTGCGTAAGCCTGAACCGCGGAAAAGGGGAAACGTATAAAACGAGGGGTAAAGTACTCAAAAAAAACTTTCGTACAGTCTGAAAAAAAGCACGATCAGTCAAAAATTCATTAAAAAAATCAGAAATTACAAAAATGTCAGAAAATCTTAAGGTGAAAAAATTGCAAAAAAAAAAAAATCACGTACACTAAAAGTTACATTACCCTACTGCACGGTCACAACGTGAAAAACGTCCGAATACGAATACCGCATATTACCGTATATGGACTAATCACTCCATATATGGAAGAAATTAGTCCACATACGGCAATATACAGGACCATATGCGGTAGAATTTCACGCTGCGGGTGTGAAACGTTATTTCGATTTGTTTTGTATTTAACAGTACAAATCGTAAAGGTTCGAAAGGTCATAGAAGCAGCGGAAAAAAAGCATTTTTGATATTGTAATTGTATAGCGATCTTTTTTCATCATCCACAAATTAGTATATAGGCAATTTAGAGATCAAATTGGAAAAGATATTGAAGTGGGAAGTCAAATTAAAAAAAATACACATGGCAGAAGCTTCATTTTTTAAAAACTATATATTTATTAATACTTTAAAACGTTTCCATTAATGTTCACCCAAGTCATCATCACTGAAAAAAAAGAAAATTGGAAATATATTGCAATTTCTTCCCTAATGAAAAAATCGGTCACGAAGCTGGCATATTGGCATTGGCAGGGGGCAAAAACTTTCCAAGATGGGTGTAGGGGTAATCAAACTTTTAACCATATACTATTACGTGGCACCCCTATGGAGTAAAACCTTTTTAGCTTTTTACCCTTCTGAATCCAGATAAGGGTTGAAAAATGACGGATCTTTGAGTTAAAGTCCCTGTAGAAGATTCAAAAAATGGGGTCCCAAAAATTTTAAACTGCAGGAAAACTTCAATAAATGGTTTATCTAACAATACAACAGCAATGTCATTCGAAAAGCTCGAGAAAATCTAAATGAAACCTTAGTAAAGTAATGTTCAATCTGGAAGATCTAGTGTTACAAATATGTGTTTCTTGACGTTTTATAAAAACATGCGTTATGTTAACGGACTCTTCTGTTTAAATAGGTGTTACTTGGCTATCTTATGGTTTCATAAAGTAATTCTGGTGGGTTTTAAATGTGTAAGTGATACTACGACAAAACTGCTTTTCAAGAATCCGTAAAATATCAAGCCGATGTAGAATAAACAGATACGATGGAGAGCCGTCAAAAATACAATTACTTTCTTGGGTTGAAATAATAGGGAATGTTCTCCTTCAAATGTATTTTGTTTGAGAGATATTTATAATTTACCTGAGCAATGAACCCAAAAAAGACATTTAATGGCTACATGATTGAAACGTTTGTTCTGTCGGTTGGCATGAGATTTTAGTTAGTATTTTAGTGTAGTTAATTAGTCCTTTCAAAGTACTGGTTGTAATATATACTCAAACAATTTAATGTAGCCATAATTCTTTATTGTGCTAAAATTCGCTGATGACTTTTCCAGCAAAATCGCGGGGATTTTCGGTATTCGATTTTTTCCTCAATCTTTACATTGTTTTAATTCATATTTTTCTATCTACTGAAACATCAAATATTTGAAATTTGAATTTCAAAATTTTACTTTTCAAATGGGTGGGGGAGGTGGGGGGGGGGGGGCGGTATTGACAACTACCCCTATCCATGTTTCTTACGATATAAAGATGCTTAACCAAGGGCCAAAATTTTAGGCTTTTAGTATGTTATTCTGCATGAAACTTTTGATCCAGAGGTACCAATCAAGATAATTTTCAAATTTATTCCCGGCCGAATGTTGTTCCGATATTCGTATGGTCCTAAATCCATAGGAAAGCGCTGTTGAACTGATTGGACTTGTACCCACAACTCACCTTCCGAGCATATAATTAATTGCGAATTAAGACGACATTCAATGTGTTTTCTTTGTATGTCAAAACTTGCAATACACGCTTTTTTTTAAAAACAACGTCTTTGGCCAACTCAGCCTCGGTGTTGTTTAGGACCTAGTTGTCCTCAGGCTCGAGGTGTTGCCTAGGTATTGCTTACCCAAAAATTGTTTCTTGGAAATTTTAGCACCAAAAATTATTATCGAGTACCCAATTTTTTTTAGTCGCGTGTAGATTGTTATTAATATCTTTAAAAGTTTTGAAGCAGCTATCATCGCATACTCGGAAAAATACATTTGTTCGATCTAATTCGAGAGAACTCGTAGACGTATACGTTCAGATTGGACAAAAATATAACGCTATGCCTTTGAAGGTCCATAACTCCTGTATGCTTGAATATCGCCCAATTGACTTACATATTTTCTGAAAGGCAATAAAATAAGATTTATTTTCATACCAAATTTCACTCGTTTTCCGTTTTCCAGTGTCCAGAAATTGAAATTCAAATTTTGAGAAATGTTGAAAAAATCTCTCGAAATGTTGAGTGCGCTCTAAGGGTTAAGGTAACCTTTGCTAGTAGGACTATTGTTCTACTAATTGAACAAAAGTCATTGCGAATCCTGGTGCAAATACTTTTGAAAAAATAATGAAAATGGAGTTCACCTGTCACAGGTGTGTATTTTACAGACCTAAATTTGACACTGACTGGTCTGTAAAATACCAACCAGACACGTGACTAAGCAACACGATTGTTAAGACCTATCACTGGTCAAAACAGATTCCTGATTCTTGAGTTTGAATTTGTGTTTTACAGACCGGTCCGTAAAATACACAATAATAGCAGAAGCCGAAAACATTGTCAAATACCACACATGATTACCAAATTACTAAAATTTCAGTCCCAACTTGAAGAGTGTCTGGCAGGTCAATTCGTCAGAATAATTTAGAGGCCCATTTTAGCTTTTGGTTTGTAAATACACAGAAGACAGGTGGCCGCACCAAAACAGGTACCAATAGTCTAACTTTGTGAAGATGTATTAGTAGTCCAAAGTAGTGCAATAAGATGCTCGAAGGGTTAAAAAAAATCTATTTATAGTCTGGGTCATCCAAACACATAAATTTTTTTTCAATTATTTAAAACATTTAATAAAAAAAGACTTCTATACTTCAATCATCTTTGGCATTGATCTAATACAAGACATTGGAATTTTTTCTAGGTTATCTTCTTAAAGACTTTAATCGTCTGCAAACCCTTTATAAGCTTTTTTTACCAAATTCTTTTTCTCCGTTTAGATATTTAATATCGTTCTTATTTTATAAGTCGATATTATATTTCATGTTACATAACTGATAAAAAAACGTGACCATACTATTAGTGACAAATATATCAACCTACATTAAATATTTCAAAGTCTTTGTCACGATTCCAGATTGAATTTAGAGATGTGCTAATGTTTGACAGTTTATCAGGAAAAAAATTTTGGGTCATCTATTTTTAGACAAAATGATCGGAGAACATTTATTTTGTCTCTCTGGTCCATGCATTTAGAAGCTAGTAGGTCCTAAGACCGTGTATTACCTTGCGACTCAAAACCAGTCGCTCTATGATATCACTTAGGCTCGCGCAGGAATATTTACGGCCCGAGAAAACAACGCTTTCTGGTTTGCATTGGCTCTTTTCTGAATATTTTGACGTTTAATATTGAACTTTTTTGGGCAAAATTCGCAATATTTATGTCACCATCCTTTTGCTCGCAATTGATAAAGGAAGCAATGTTCCTGTGTTTATATAAAGAATTGCCATCTAAAATGCGTTAAAAGATTTTAATTTTGGTAGATTCCTGATGAAAGGCTTTATCTGTGAAACTTGTCAATTTTTCATAAGTTCGTGTTAGATAGAGTAAACACTAGGTTTTAGACTATGTCATGTTTATTTAACGTAGTTGAATCCAAAAATAGTATTTTCAATGGCTAATATACCTGAACTCAGCAATTAAAAAACATTGAAAGGTCCGGTGTTCCCACCCGCGAAATTCGTAAAAAATTTAAAAGTAGCCTATCCGCGAAATTAAATTCTCACTAAATTTAATCCCACAAAAGCACGTTTACGTACGTAATAAACAGATTCTCCTAGATGAAAACATACAATATTTTAAAGTAACGTCAAAGTTTGGATATTTAGTGATTTAGGAGTTAAAACCTCATTAAGAATCAAATGTTTGTTGAAATTGCAAGACCGTACCAGTGTCTAACTTCTTTGTTATAGGATGTTTTAAAAACTTAGTAGTGTCAGGAGAAGGGGATGGTGCGCGGCATGAGAATGTCCTAGATGAAAAAGTATGAAATTTTTTACTCCAGACCTAAAAGTTAATGTAGGCTTGTTGAATTAAACCTAATTTTGGCATTTCTTCAAAATGTCATCGCAAATAACAGCCATAAAGTTGCATTTTAACAATTCTGTTCCAAAGGAGGGGGTTAGAGTTTTAGAATAAATCGATGAGTGTGTGCCACCCGAGGCTCCGAAATCTATACCCTTAGAGGGACAAATGTTTTGAGATATTTTTACAAATTTTAAACAGTTTTTAGGATCCTAAGCGGCACTTGAAAGAATGATACCAATATGTTCTTTAGGTTGAGTATACCCCTCCCTTCC
>JAUBWS010103498.1:0-10584 GCA_032270445.1 Darlingtonia californica | reverse complement strand
GTATATATTTCTAATTTTTGACCTGGCTATCCTGTATAAAGAATCGTAAATAATAATAATAATAATAATAATAATAATAATAATAATAAATGACTCTAGAGACATCATTAGTAAGTATATAAGGGCAATAGATCCAGATAAGATATAAATATGGTGGTTGATTTGTAAAAATCCTTTATTATAGATGTCGTCGTTTTTACATGTATGTTTTTTGTATCAAAATGTTATTTCCATTTCTCTTGAAATTGACTAGTTTAAATAATTTATGTTCATTCAAATAGAATTATACTGGATAACGTAGCGAGCTTAACAACATAAAATAGCTATTATATTATAGATATCATCATTTTGGCATGTGCCTTTTTTTGTATCAAAATATCGTTTTCATTTCTTTTTAGTTGGCTAGTCTAAAAAAGAATTTTATGCTCTTTCTAATATAATGTGATATATTAAAAAAAAGCTATTCCTAGAAATCATTTCGGTTTGGTTTCTTGATTCGGCAAAGACTTATTAAAAACGTTGTAATTTAAAGTTTCTCTGACTAATGTTTTAGAAGGCTCATGATGCTAATTACAGGGTGCGGTTTTGTATGAGCTGGAGAAGAGTGAAAGTCAGTGTCATTATCTGTTATTTAATTACGATGCTGTAAAGAATTTTGAACAACATTTCGCACTTTTTTTCTAATTTGTCACCCCTCTTGATCCGCAAATTGATTGTTTCTTTATAGATCCATCTCATTATGATAAACCCTGGGGTGTTGATATCGGTAACGGATCTAGAAAAATAACTGACAGATTACAAAACTTAGCCGGTCTTGACCAAAATAGGGGTAATCAGGCTAACATGAACCAGCAACAGAATCAACAACAGTTTTACACCAACAGCCAATCTCAAAACACTGGTGGTTATATGTCGTTCTTTTGATGAAGTTTAGGGTGTTGGTGAAGTCAATTTACAACTCTAAAAGCAGGACCTGATGGCTGTTGATGGTATTTGTTGTCAGTGAGCATCATCGAATGGTTAAATTGTGTATACTTCACCCGTATATTCAATTTTAAGGGATTTTAACTCAAGGTTAGCAACGAACAATGACGCGCTGGATATCGGTTTTAATGAAATCTGTATGCTAAGAACACTCACTGTCCACAGTTTGTTTTGTCCGAGAGCATCATTTATTGGTTAATCTAGCATAGGAAGTCCCTTGGCCTGTCTGTAAAAAGAGTTGAGTACCTGTTAAACATTTTCTGGCCCAAAAATATTGTATGATCAACCTAGAAATGTTTTGTTATGTTCTCTTATGAAGTACCATTTTGCAGATTATTAATCTTGTGTACATTGTGTAAAATATTTTTATTAGAAATATGAGATAGTCTGCATTAGTTCCTCCCATAAAAGATTTAATTTTCTGTTTTTATAATTTTATTTTATTTCATTTTTGTATGGTGTAAATTCTGTTTCGTTTTTACAGAACCATACGTGGATAAAATTTCGAGGTTTTCGTACGTCTTTTTAGAAGGCGACGAAGTTAAATCCACTAGAAATTTATTAAAATTTTCATAATAAAAAATCCCTGAAAAACGAAAAAAATAAAGAGACCATTCACATGAAACGACGAAATTAAATGCATACGAAATTTTATCTACGTGATCTTTTGGTTGGTTGAGGCTTTCACTAGTTATATGGCAAATCGCTTTTTCATTCTATTTTGGTGCGAAAAATGATTTTCGATTTGAATTAATTTATTTGGTTATTTACCATGGATAGCCTTTTCAATTCTTCATGAACTATTGTCAATGAGGGTACTTCCTGGAAACACCTCAGGGCACCATGCATAATTAACAGTGCGATTGGCAAATTTCCCTATCGAAAGCCTCGTACAATTGAAATTGAACTCGGGACCCCCGGTTTACGCGTCCCAGCGTCTTAACAACTCGGCTACGGCTCCTTTCGGACAAAATTTCCTCACCGCACGGAAATTTTAAACTGTTAAATATCGATCTGGTGGCTTTCGCATATTGCAAAATCGGACAGTTCAAACATTCGTTCAGTAGTTTAGGGAATGAAAGGGTGATTCATCTAGTAAGTCGCTCATACTGTGAGAAGGATCCATGACTTGACAAGGAGTGTAAATTTTTGACGAGCTTTAACCCTTTAAGTGCCGTTTTTGCAGGAAAAACCCTATGCGGTGGCATACCGGCACTTAAATGGTTAAGACTTCTGCTTCATTGTGTGAAAAAATTCATTCATTTTTTGTTCCATTTTAGTGACTAAATTTAATAAATAACAAAAAAAGTATAAAAACAAAAATAAATAAGAATAATGGACATGTCAACACACCAAAACAGTATGCCCGTCATTGACGATAATGACAGTTTGACAATGGGGAAAAGTAACAAAACGATGGATATGGACATGACAATGCAGGTATATAGTCTTTCTGAAAACCGTTTCAGTTTTTTTTGCCCTACACACGGTCTATCGTGTTTGCCCAAAAAACAGTTAATTTGAAACTACTTCCGCACTAATTATAATTATAGTCAATTATAGTCTTTCGCGTTAGTTAGTGCCATAGATTAAGATTCATATATAAGAGTTTCTAAAAGATTTTTTTAGCTACGTTAATTTATAACAGTACGTTTAGTATAACAAGGAAAAGACGGAGACAGCTTGGACGAGACCGTCCACTTCTTGCCCAGGACGAGTCAACTGGTTCTGTAGAATGGCTCGTTATTGATTACCGTAAGATTAACAGATTAATCTTGAGAGAAATATGAATGCTTCTATCTCATTATTATATTTTATAGATGTATTTTGTATTATCAAAGAAAGTGACCATCCTGTTCAAACAATGGCATACAACAAACGCTGGAGGTAAGTTTTTCAGACTTATTCATTTCTTATACCTTAGTAGAAAATGGTTTAAAAGAAATTTGACCGAATATAATCGGTTGAATAATACAAGTTTTCCGATTTCATCCTTGTAGAAGTTAAGAGAACGAAAATCTACGACCTAACGCCAGCTAAATTGGACACTGACCGATTGTACTGTCGGAAACTTGAAAAGCATACCGAACTAAACAAGCTGCGCAACGTTTACGTCGTAGATATCAGTTTGCTTTACCTCGCTTTTATTACAGGTATAGTATAAAACAAAGAATTAGGCAATAATTATTCTATTAATTATTTCGTTAATATTTATTCTCTTAGAGCTGTTTGGATCATGTCTTGCTTTGTTTGTTCTTGGTGTTTTATACGAGGGTTTAAAAATCTACCGACAAAATATGTTACTGAAGCCTTCGAACTTAAAACTTCAAATAGATTTGTAAGTTATTTTTCTTCTTCTATCTCTTTCCTCGCAAAGAAAGAAATTTAACAACTCACAAATACACAGGGTTTATTCAGGCTCGGGGAAATCAGAGAGTTAGCATTTGATCAGGGAAAATTTTAGGTAATTTGAAAAAGGTCTGAAAACGCAAGGTCTGAAAACGTGTAGTTATCAAGATATCAACAAAAAAATGGTACTTTAACCCCCTTATTCCCGAAATTTTTCCAGATTTTGATGGAAATGATGACGATGTAATTATTTACCCAGGATAGCCTCTTTAGTTCTTCATGATGAACTGTTATCAATGAGGGTCTTACCTTCCTGGAAACATCTCAAGGCACCATGCAGAATTAATAGTGATTGGTGTAATTCACTACCAAAAGCCATGCATGGGATTCGAACTCGGAACCCCTGTTCAGGCGATCAACGCCTTAAACCTGGGCCACGGTTAATTAGGGAAAATTTACTAGACAGGTGATAAGTCTTTCTTGAAACAACTGACTTTTTTCTTATAGTTCCGAATCAGCCGAAACGGACCAATCATCATCAACTTTCTTGAAGAATTCAAATGGAAAAGCTAAAAGGTATCTTTTTTGTTCTTGTCTGATTAGAAGAGTAGTAAACTAAAGGAGGGTGTGTAACCAATATTGAATTAACCTACAGTTTTCAATTTGAAAGTCTGAATAGTGTTTTAAAAAGTATGGGGATAGAACCTACGACCGAGATGACTAGTTTATTCTTTGCTATAATTGTAAAGTCACACTAGTTTAGGGTTTGTTGATTTGTTATTATCGTAATAATAAATGTCATAAGGCTATGAACCCAATATGTAAGCTCTGTGATTTCCTATCCTCAAATACATTAAGCTCATTCCGATGTGTTCGAAGGACTACTCGTACACAATCACACACTTCAACCAAGCCTCCATTTATATTTTAGATGGAGCCGCTTCTCCAAGAGACACATGATTCAAACATTTCTTCACATGGTACAAGTCTTGATCGGGTACGTTCTCATGTTAGCATTTATGACGTATAATGCGTGGGTAGCTATAGCTGTTATACTTGGTGCGGGTTTTGGTTATTTCTTATTTGGAGCCCAGCCTATCATTCTAAACGCAGACCATTGTAATTAAGCCTCGTTTAAGTACTTAGACTCATTTCAGTCCTAGGTTTTACTAGGTACACGGGTTATTAGTCCAAGGGAGGGGAGCATAGACTCAGTCACAGACACTATGGTACTAAGTGACGAAATAGCATACAATACTACCTGGACACCTACCACCCTCATCTAGTACGCACTAAATGCTTAATGGGTTGATAAGTCATGATACCACCCCTTATTTTGTATCTGAGACTTATTTTTGACTTTTTTCATCAATTTTCGATAAATAAATTGTGTTTTAAATTGAAATGTATTAGGATTTGTATTTTATTTGATAGCATACTGCTAAATTCAAACAGCAACATGCTTTTTTACTAGTGCAAACTGTAACTAATTTTCAAACTTATTAATATCATATCATCAAGCATACTTTTTCACTGTATATTTTGATGATCAAAACCTAATTATCATGTATAAGATTGTATTAAATGACACTGAAAGTGAAAGACTTTTCCACTTTTTATCGCTTTGTGTTTTGGTGAAAGGGTTAAAATCAGAAAAATGACATGACACAATAATATTTTTCTGTAAAATTCTTGAGCCTTCACATAAAATTTTCATCATTTTCACATGACATTACACTCATAAAAGTAAAATTCTTGGAAAAATCTGTCACTTATACCTAAACCTAAATTTGAGTGGATAGGGAAGATTTCTAAGAACTATACCAGGCACTTAGTATCTTTTAAACTAACTTTAAATCTTCTTTTTTCAACAGTATACTACCACCTAGTAAACATCATGATGTCTGTGACTGAGCCAGTGCTCCCCCCTCCCCCCTTGACTAGTCTTTGGCTTGCACTTTCACCTGCTTATAGGGTTCTTTTGTATTTACCGTGTACGACATGTACTTCATGTAATTTGTATACAATAATTATAACTTCTATACAATGCGAAAACGCATTCGCGCATTTTACAGGCTTTTTACTTAAGGCTTCCAGTCAAGAGGATTTTATGAACGACCAATCTGAGTCGAGGAAACTCCATTCAGACGAGTTTCGTTGACCTAGAAGGTTGTAATGTCAGTTTAATTTGGTGTTTAAATTACATGAGTACGAGTTAATATTTTATTTATTATAAAAAATTGCACTTTAATATTTATATGAACATTAATAGTTTGAATTATAACACTCGAAAGTTTTTTCAGTTGTATCTGTTTCCTAATTTCTTAGCTCAAATGCTAGAACTTTCACTTACTTTTAAATGTGTAACTATTGCACGATTTGTGAAATGTTTCACCGAAATTCTAATCTCTAGAAATATTTTCAATATTATTTTTATTTGAACTTATTTACCCAGGATAGCCTCTTCAGTTCTCTTTGAATCATATCAATGAGGGTCCTGCCTTCCTGGAAACACCTACAGGGAACCTTGTGGAAATAACGGTGAGGTAATTTTCACAACCGAAAGCCTCGTGCCGGCGTCGAACTCGGGACCACTAAGTTCTAGGCTCAGCACCTTCATCACTCTGCCACGGATCCACAAAATACATAGAATCCGATAACGGTTTCAAGTTTCATCGGATAATCTGTTTTTCTAAAAGGACTTAAAATTTGGCTGACTTCTTTTTTGCTAGTTTTCGGTTCATGTAAATATGATTATTTAATTCTTTTGCAATCTCAGTGAAGAAATAAGGGCGTATGTACACAAATAGAAACTATTAGAGGGCGCGTTGGCGTGGGCGTTTCTTTATGAAGGATTAAAGCTTCATGGTAGCCTTAAGTACTCCCATAGCACGACTTTATTTGTTTTTTATATAGAGTTAATTAGAATTCAATTCAAAAAATGAATTATTAATATAGAATTTATTGAATAGATATCTTTTAGAAAATTTTATATTTTTCGGCTTTCCCGAATCTATTCTTTGTCCTACTCCGCCTCGTCTTCAAAAGGTTTTGCCGTGATTATCAAACCTTATGTGAGTGGTCATTAGCACATTGTTAGCTATATTTATACATGTTAAGGATATGTGTATATGAAGGTTCTGTCACCATAGGAATAATTTATGAAAACGAGACAGAATGTGGTAAAAGATGAATTCGGGAAAGGGGGTATTGAAATAAATCAGGTTATTTATATTTGGCATGCGCATGCGCTATAGAACAGAGTTGAAAGACGCCCGAGAGGCACCAGATATATAATGTAGGCATACGCCTGTGTTTAGGTGCAAATAGTTTCCTATTCTTATTCGTAGATAATCAGGAAAATTTTAAGCGAAATTGGGAAAAGTTTTTTACTGGCTAATAAGGATTAATTTTAGTTGTTCTTGAAGATGGCGAAGAAGAAGGCATAAGTAGTTCATTGAAACAAGTTCTTGTAGCGCATGCGCAGCACCATTAGAAAAATCATCATCTTTTAACGGATACACATTGTCCGGAACACTGTTTGTTTGTCGATATAAAAGGTGTATATTATATGTAGTGATAGTTTTGTAAACTTTATAAAATCTTTTAATATTTGTTTATGGAACTTTTGTTGGATTTTCTGAGTTTACCATTCCAAGGAGGTAATGGATCACTATGCCGCATATCGAAACCACAAGTGATTGAAATGTGAAATTGTTCTGGCCGATTAAAATCTGAAGGGACGGCGCGTTCAAAAACTATCCAGTAGGCCAAATCACCCAATAACGCCTGTGGAGGAGTGTACTTCCATTGTAGCGACACGCAAACTCCTCCGCAGTCGTTTTGGTGGTTTTGCCGACTTGGTAGCTTTCAATTTTTGAAAGGAATTGAAAAGTTGGAATGTTTATCTACCCGCGTTTCGGAATAAAACTTCTTTTATTACTGACTCATAACTAGCATTTGACTAGAGTAAATGATAAGGAAGGTCGGTCGTTGTTTTTCTACAAAACCGTAACCTGAAACTTCTAGACAGATTTAATAACATTTTGGAAAATTCACACATAATTCATATCAATAAAATCAGTGAATCTTTTACTAGGTAGGTATCACCACTGTACAAAGTTCGGATAGCTCAGTCGGTCACCTCGAAATCGAAAGGCTCCTGGTTCGAGCCCGACCCTCGTCCACTCAACGCATGAGTAGCACAGTGAAGGTAGTCTGATCTGAAAGGTAAGTCACTGGGAGCTGATGGCAGGTGTGGCGCTCCGCCTCAACAATATTATGTCCCTGGTCTAGCGCAATCGAAAAGGGGATAGACTTCCTCGCTGTACGGCTGATACCGACACTAGGCCTCTCCGACTTACTTCCTTATCTTTTGCTGAATTGGAAAGTTGGGATACGTTTTTTCAAGGTGTCTGTCAAATTCTATCAGTTGTGATTAATTCAACATGCATTATTTGTATACTTGCTTTTTAGATAGAACTGACAATAAATATAAAAAACGAAAAATAAAAATAAATGATAAAAATGAAAACCATAATATACAAAATATAACACCAAACACTACAATGACGCCCTCACAGACAATTTGGAAGGGCGTTTGCATCATTATACTCCTTTGTTGGAAAACCATATACGCCCTTGCCAACGAGGCAGAGATTTATGATTTTTATACTTTCACCACTGTACAAAGAACTGCTTATCCACATTTCGTCATGTTTTACGCCCCATGGTAAGCGCACTCACTTTTTGTTTGAAAAAGATTCAATAACGCCCGCGCGGGTGAATAAGACCGCATGAACGGACTGGTTGTTACGAACACGGTAGCGTGGCTACGAAAGGATTATGGTTTGATTATTCGGAGGAACTTCGGGGAAAATTATTTTTTGGCATGGGTTTAATTTGGCGCAAAGCGAACTTGAAGCATCTATTTTATTCGATTTCTGACAAAATTTAGTTATTTGAGACAAGTGATTAAATTTGACAAGGATGGAATACTGTCTAATCGGTGATCCTTCTTTTGAGGCCAAAGTTAATTTAATAAACCCTCCCTTGCCAAACACTTTTCAAGAAATTGGATGTAAAACTTAGTGAATGGATAATGAAGCTCTTATCTGCCCAGTTGTCTAGGACCGTAAAAGTTTTTCTGTCCTCAATTGAGGAGGAGACAGTGGCACTTATAGGACAGCTGGGGAAAAGAAGAGAAAATTTATAAAAAAACATTGAAATTCATGTTGGTTTTACTTAAGTTCTCTCTTTCCATGTTTGTTCTCATGTTGCTCTTAGGTGCGCACCTTGTACCAATGTAATGCCTGTCTGGAATAAATTTGCAGCTGAAAATCACGAAAAAAGAAGAATGAAAATTGGAAAGGTAAAACACACTTTTTAATACCATAGGCTAGTTGTAAAATACATTTTTTAATACCATAGGCTAGTTGTAAAATACACTTTTTAATACCATAGGTTAGTTGTAAAATATCTGAATACATTTATCCTTATTAAGATTCTCTCCTTTGAGTGTCAGGTGAAAAGCATATTTTAAAGAAGAAGTGGACTCTCAAATGAATTCTCGTGCGCACGCAAACATTTTCTCGAGACCCCTTTTCCATTATACGTCTTCAAAAACTTCCTTCCCAAAGTTTCCAATTAATGTTAATTTCACCATATTTTAAAGTTAAATTTTGGAGGTTTTCGAATTAAAAGGTTACTAATTAATAATCAAACACAGTAAGCTGTCTTGGATATCTGATTGGCAAATTGAATTAACTTATTTTTTAGGTTGATTGCACCGAAAGTACTCCATTGTGCGCTTCTGAAAAGATCAAAGCTTATCCAACGTGAGTACTTTCCACGTTACATTGTGTATCTCTTCTCTTCTGGTTTTCCACTTTCTAGAAATTTTGCGGAAGTTACAGGTTCAAAGATTGTTATTCTACCACCGTATCGGTACAAAAAATCTATATCGTTTCACTTTTTCGGTGAAAATTTTAACTGATATAATAATTGGCCGACGAATATTTTTAGCCGACCAATTTCATGTCTAATGTCCATGACAAAATTTTGCGTCGAGCAAAATGAATGCTACTAAAGATTTTTTTACTAAAGTATCTGACTTAGCGAATGTCTTGTTAAGCAAAGTTCTCGGTAAGTCGAACTTTTGAAAGCGTCTGAGTTATCGAGATTATGAAAAAATTTAACACTTTAAGAAATCTCATACACATCTCATGTCGAATCTTCTTCAATCTTCTTTTTTTTACAACCAGCAACCTCAGACATTTTATCTTACTAGAAATCTTTCGAAACAGCAAAGCTTTAAACCACTGACGCAATGCATTTATTCAATTCTCGAACGTTGGAAAATTTGAATCTTACTAATTCGAAGTACAGCTCCTAGTTAAGCGAAGTTTTTGGCCTAAGGGACTCCAAATATCAGTAATAGTTAGCAAATGGTCCGACTTAACCGGGGTACGACTTAAGCGGATAATTTTAGCCTGAGTTGATGAAGAAAAGCCAAGGGGATTTAAAATGGGTCCGACTTAGTGAAAGTCCGATTTATCCAGGGTTTTCCCTGGTTTTCGTATAATCATAAGTAACCCTCAACAATTTTTTCACAAATCGAGGGAGTCTTCAATCAAAGTTTGGAGAAAAAAGGAGAAATACTACATCACATCATCTTTCTTTCTTTAGATATCGCTTATATCACAGACATAAAAAGTTTACCTTCCGTGAGTCAAGAAGTATCTTCGAATTTAATAAATTTATAGACCAAAATTTACCTAATCTTCCCGGTCAGCTTGTACCGGAGACTGGAGATAGTGGTGGCCATAGTAACAAGGCTCAAAAGACGACGTCACGCAGCAATTACCATGGAGGCAACGTTGTTGTTTTGACAGGAGAGAACTTTGAAATGGAAACTGAACAAGGATTAACATTTGTTGACTTCTTTGCACCATGGTATGTGGAATATTTATACTTCAAAGTATCGCCTTGTGTTTTATGGGATGGGTGAATGGTTCAATTATTTACCTACGATAGCCTCTTCAGTTCTTCATAAACTCTTCCTCTCTGGCCTGGAAACACCTCAGGGAATCATGCAGTGATGCGTGAAATTCACTACCGTATGCCTTGCAAAGGACCACTCGACCACAGCTCCACAATGTTCGAGAGAGAAATCCTGGATACCTTGGCCGTAGCAAGCAAATTTGCATTGGGGGGGGGGGGGGGCACTTGGTCAGAGTCGCGATTTTAATT